>JAQJVL010005409.1:0-35633 GCA_035578905.1 Stictocephala bisonia | reverse complement strand
CTTGACAACTCTGTAAACAATGTGGTACTTTTCAAGTAATCATAACAAGTTTAATCATTTTCAAAACACACTTTCCAATACAGTTTAAATAGTCTAATTATGACAGCCTTTGTAATGAAAACAGTATGCATACTGAGTATCATACTAGGTTTAAACTAACTTTCAATGCCCCAAACATAATTTGAAAGAATATATTACTTGGTTTACAAATAACTCTCAATACTCCAAATATAATATTAAAGTGGTAGAGAATACTCTATTCTACATTTGGAGAAGGTTTTCTATATATTACCTTCAGGGACCAAAGATCAATATGCTCAAAGGCATTCAGAGACAGCATTAAAGATCTATTACTAAAAACACTGTAAAGCCAGTGGGTTTTGAAAATTTTTTTTAAATTTAAAGCACTTATTACTGTTTGTATTATTTTTAAATTTTTATAACTTATTGGGGATATAAGTTTTAGTCCATGATAAGGTAGTTTAACCCTCGAACTAGCCATTACTTACTTACTTACTTATCCGGTCCCGTTCCAGTCAATCCTGGGTCTGGGTTGTCACCAAGCCTCTCCATCTTCTCCTGTCCCTCCACATCTCCTCTCTCACCACTTCCCCCCACACACTCCCTCTCTTTTCCACGTCTGTCCTCACTCCATCCAGCCATCTTCTTCGTGGTCTTCCTCTGGGCCTCCTTCCCTCCATTTCCCATTCCTCCATCTTCCTCGGCAACCTCTCTACACTCATCCTTTTTACGTGACCATACCACCTCAACCTTGCTTGTTCCACTCTTTCTCTTATACTCTCCTCCACTACATCCTTCCTTATCTCACTATTCCTAATTCTATCTCTTCGAGTTCTTCCCTTTATTGCTCTCAAGAACCTCATTTCCCCTGCCTGTACTCTACTCCACTCCCTTTCTGACATCCGCCATGTCTCTGCCGCATAAGTAATTATAGGCCTATAGTAATTCTTGAACATCATTACCTTGGCCCTCCTTGGTACCTCTTTGTCCCATACTAGGTGTTTCACCGTCCGGAAGAATCCCGCTCCCATTCCTAATCTGGCATTTATTTCCTGTTCCATTCTTCCATCACTTGACACCATCGTTCCAAGGTATTTGAAATCATCTACCTTTTTTAGTATACTTCCATCTACCAATATATCTTCTTCCAAAACTGTGTCCCTTCCTACTACCATTACTTCACTTTTTTCCTTGCTTATCCTCAGCCCTCTCTCCCTCATCTTCCTACTCCACTTGTCCAGTTGTTCTTGTATCTCCTCCCCGTTTTCTCCCCACATCAGAATATCGTCAGCAAACATCATTATCTTCATCTCTTCATTTGTCTCCTCTTTAATTTCTCTCATCATTATCTCCATAACTACATTAAAAAGAATCGGAGACAGAACACTCCCCTGTTTCAGCCCTTTCTTTACCTTGAACCATTCTGTATTACCATCACATGTCCTAACTCTGCACTCGTGCACCCTATACAATTCCTTAACCCATTTCATCATATTTTCTGTCACTCCTATTTTTTCCATACTCTCCCATATACTTTTTCTCTTAACAGAATCGTAGGCTTTCTCGACATCTATAAACACCAGTATTAACTTTTTATTGAACTCCCAGTGCTTTTCAACCATTTGTCTCACTGCAAAAATCAAGTCGATCGTACTTCTTCCCTTCCTAAACCCATGTTGTTCCTCCCCTATCTGGTCCTCTATCACGTCCTTAATCCTGTTAAAAATTATTTTTTCAAATATTTTGGCAACATGGCTTATTAATGTTACTCCTCTATAGTTCTTGCATAGTCTTCTACTTCCCTTCTTGTGTATTGTTATTATTTCACCTTTCCCCCAGTCGTCAGGCACTCTTCCTTCCCTCCATACGCATGTGAAGACTCTCTTCAACCAATGTACTCCCACTGCTCCCAAAGCCTTTACCATATCTGATGATACTTCATCTGGTCCTGGGGATTTCCCACTTTTCATCTCTTTCACCGCCTTTTCTATTTCCCTCCAACTTATCTCTTCCCCTCTCTCCCATTGCTCCTCATTTTCGTCTTCCTCTTCTTCCTCATAGTTTTCATTCAACAGTGTTTGGAAATACCTTTTCCACAACTTTTTCATTTCCACTCCCTCCACCATGACTCCATTTTCATTTTGCATTGTTTTGGCACTTTCGGTCACTCTCTTTTTGTTCCTCATCATACTATAGAACATCTTTTTGTTTTGTCCTAAGTCTTCCTCTAACTTTTTCGTGAAGTTCTCCCATTCCTTGTCCTTTGCGTCCTTTATTATTCTTCTGCATTCTCTCTTCTTTGCCAAATATTCATCTTTGTCTTCTTGCGCTCTGGTTTTCCACCACTTCCTCCATGCTTTGTTCTTCTCTTTTACTCCTTTAATTGTCTCTTCATTCCACCAACTTGTTTGTTTTTCTCTTCTTTTCCCCTTTGTTCTCCCACATACCTTTTCGGCTGCCTTTACTATTGTGTCCTTGAACCGATTCCATTCCTCTTCCAGCTCCCCTACCTCTGTTCTGGGTAACTCCTTTTTTACCATATTTCTAAATTCTTCCTTCTTCTGCTCCTCCTGCAGTCTCCATCCCTTTATTCTTTCAACTGGTTTTGTCGTTCTGCTCTCTTTTATTTCCATTCTAAACACCCCCACCAACAGTCTATGGTCCCCTCCTACGCTTACGCTGGGAATCACCTTCACATCCATGATCTTTTCTCCCCATTCTCTATCTGTTATTATATAATCAATTACACTTTTTACTATCCCATCCCAACTATACCTTGTTATTATATGGCTCTCACTCTTTTGAAATCTCCCATTTCCAATTGTCAATGCATTTCTTTGGCACATGTCCAGCAGTCGTCTTCCTTCCTCATTTCTGTTTCCAAACCCAAAATTGCCCAACACCTCCTCAAACCCTCTTCTGTCGGTCCCAACCTTTGCATTTAAATCCCCCATTAATATATTTACATTTCGTATTTGGTCTTCCAGCTTTTCTTCAAACTCTTCCTTTTCTTCCTCTGAACATCCTGTCTGTGGTGCATACACCTGCATTATTTTTATTTCCTTGTTTTTGTTTCTAATCCTAACTGTCATCATTCTATCCGATATAAACTCCACTTCGTCTAGCATCTCCTTTATCCTCCTATTAACCATTACTGCTACTCCATTCCTTTTTGATCTTCCTCCACTCCAGTACAGCCATGTCCCTCCTCTCAACTCTCTACTTCCCTGCCCCTTCCACTTTGTTTCACTCAATCCCAGAATGTCTATTCTCCTTTCCTGCATCTCGTCTATCAATTCTTCTGTTTTTCCCGAAAGCGTAAGTATGTTCAGTGTTCCAATCTTTATCCTTTTTCGTTTCCAGTCACGTCCGTTACTCCTGTCCTTCCGAGGCTTGGTTATTGTTTTGAAAGCAATATCAACTTCGCTATCGGCTTGCTAGGCCTGACATAGCTTTTGTTTGGTATCTCTCTTAGTCTGGCTTCTACCCCACGAAGACCTGTCCAGCTTGGGTGACCCTACCGGTAGCAAGCTACCGCCGGCATAGCTCTCGGGGTTGTGGAAGCACGCAAGCCCCCCCGCCACGTCAAGGCAGAGATACCTTCGGGGGGGGGGGGGGGGGGTAGCCATTAAAATGTTCTATACCTGCTGGCCATTTTTCGTGCATTTGCAGACATTTTTTTTGAAATTAATAAAAAATAATAATAATATATAAATCTACTTGGTTTTTATATTATTTTACATGAAATAAACCAGGCTGTTTTTTAATAATATGATATTACAATTTTAGCAAAAAATGTATTTTTTATGTGAATGTTTATTTCTTGGAAAATGTTTTTAGTAAACACACAAAAGGGTAGGGGTCATCTGGTAAACAAAATAATGCAGCTAAATTCAATCCATCTGGATTACTTGATTTTCTTATTATTTTTTTCCATTGTTCCTTTCATTTCAGAAACAAAACAAAAACATGACTGCAATCAGCAACTCCTCCCAGTTCCATAGTCGTTAGAATTATATCGCTATCACTAATAGGTGTATCATAATAAGTGATTAAGTTGACTGATGCTAACCGGCTGATTTTCAGCCAAGTTTCGTATGGCAGCAGTGTGAACCGGCTGAAAATCAGCCGAGTTCCGTTGTGAGGGTTAATGGTCTATTTCCATAGTTTGTATCTTTAATTCACAGTTTTAAGAATCCTTATATATAATACATTAAGCCGTTTTTTGATAGCGCAACTCCTCCCTTATTTCTTGACCAATTTTAATAATGATTGAGCAGTCCTTTAATTTCAGATTCAGCAAATCCTGGACATCTGGAATTCAGGACAAGGAGTGGTATGTCTTCATGTATTCCAAAACATCATACCTGTAGAAGCATTAACACGAGAGGCTGCCATGATTAGTGCTTTAACTTTGCAGCACCTGAAAAATGAGAAGGCTGGTGAGTTTTATGCCTCAGCTGCTTGCTGGAATATGCGGCTCAAGAGACAGCTGGGATGTGTGCTTCTTCATAGAGCCTGCCAGGTAAACCACATTCTTTAACAACATTTAGGCGTCAAATAACATCATGAGAATTAAAAACTATATCTTGTTCACTTTTCTTTCAAGAGAAGAGAACTTTGTCAAGATGTAGAATGCTCCTTCCTGGAGCCATGAGCCTTCTTTATGGTAGTTGGGTTGTGGTCCTTAATTACCTCCGGAGTGAGTCGAACATCTTGAGTCCAGTCTAAGATGGTTTCTCGTGAAAGCAGAAGTACTGTGAGGAGGTATGTCGAAGTTTTGCATATGTCTAGAGTTATAGGTGTGTATATCTTAATTTCTTGGGATGTCTTGTTTAAAAAATGTAAAGAGAAAGAACAGTAAGTATTTTGTACTCATTGAACATTTTCCAGCAGCTGTCTCTTGCACCCAGGCTTGCTAATATTCTTTTTACCTTTTCCTGTATTATCAGAACTCACTTTAGATTACCATCTGAAGATCCTCCCAAAGCAGTTATGCTGTATTGTAGATGGCTCTCAAAAAAACGCAAGATAAGCAGTCATGGTTGCATCTCCAAACCACCTCAGTGTATCTCTTTAATTAGGTTTAATTAGGTTGATATGAATGCCTTCCTCTACTCCCTTCAGCTATCGATACCTCAGTCTAGTTCCCTCCATTTCTCTCCCACGGACTGATAACATAAATTTTGTTATCCTTTCATACATCCAAACCACCTCTGTAAATCTCTTTATTTAGGTTTGGTATAAATACTTATTAATGACAGTTGAATTATTACTTATTTTATTATTCCAGGTATTCTTGGCCGAAGGTGAACGACAATTAAGACCCGCTGATATAGATTAACAGCGTTTCGTAGTAGTATATTCAAACAAAACAAAAAAAAGCCAACATTTTTAATTTGTTGAGAAAATATCGTGTTGAAGTCATTCCATACAAAGTAAACATCTGTTCTAGTGATTGATTTTTGGGCATAAAGTGCATGAATTTCAACAACAAAATGAACTTATTTTTAAACTAAGAAAATGGTTGCCAAACAAAAAATTGTGATATATTTTATGACGAGTAATATAGTTTATAAATAATGTATTAATAACTGTGATATGGATTTAACAGTTTTGTGTTCATAAGTATAGATAGATAATGAAAGTTTATATTAGACACTAGTTTATGTATATACAACTAGAGACTATATTGCAATAATTGTGAGTATTGATTTTAGTATCTGTTAACTCTTTCATGAGTAAGCATATCGTGACATTTAAAATAATTTACAGTTTGTACTCTCTGTAATTCCAGTAAAATATTTTGTGTGACTTTTCGCCTACAAGGTAGGAATCTTTAGACATCAACAACAATTAAATTTAAAACATTTGTTTACAGAATATAATAATAGAACTTATAACTTACAGTAGATTTAAAAATTAATCAAGTTAAAATGTGTATGTGTAAGTACAAATAATAGTTTTAGTTAAAATATACAATATGATCAGGGAATTTTTAATGGGTGGAGGTTCACTATTTGCAAATAATTAATTTATTAAATTGATAATGTAGAATCTTTCAGAAGCATCTAAATACTCATTATTGCGAACTTCTTTTAGTACTTCACATTTTATGAAATTGTGAAAGATAAATTTAAATTTGTTTTTTTAATTTCTTCTTGGTTTTCTCAGAGTCTCATAATAGCATATAAATTTCCAAATAAGGAGATATTTTTAGATTTGATTTTATTAAAGTATTTTCTCTATTTATAGACATTTTTCTCTTTTAATAATGTTATCTATTAATTAACAAGGGTATTCATTAAAGTGAGCAATTTATTTTATCTTTAAAACTTTTTGTTTATAATTTTCTTTTGATAATGTGTTGAAGTCTATGAATTAGAGGGGATTGGATACAGCTCGTTTTTGGGATGGTGGATGAAATGAGTTGTTCATAATAAATCTATTATTTTTAATAGGTTTTCTATAAATTTCAAAGTGAATAATTCTTGTGTCTATGTTTTATATTATTACAGAAAGAATTTAATTCAGTAATAAATTTTGAGAAGATCATGTTTTTGTCAAAAATAAAAAAAAAAAAAATATTTGTCCAGACCACATTTGAGGAAAAAATTCCATATCTTGTTTTCCATTTGTTTCAAATCGAATAAGGTTTGTTTTTCTTGATGACTAAAGATGAAATTAAAATTGTCTTCATCAAGTGGTGAGTGTAAAGTCCTCTCTAACACGTATTCCCAAAAGATGCAAATCTTGTTGGCGAAAGGCCTCACATAAATAAAATATTTTATTGGAACCACTGACAATTTTAAATTTAAATACTCTCCATTAGAAAATACTAACAAGAAAATAAATAAATCAATACAAATATTTGAATTGGTAAGCAAATATTAATTTTAAGAGGCTAAAAAACAGCCATAATATTTCTACATAAAATGTGTGTACATTAAGTTATTTTTTGTAATAAAATCTTTAAAACTCAAATTAAAGTACAGATTTTATTCAGCTCATCTTACATTTCAAATTCGCCCTTTTAGACAGATTTCCAGTTCCTTTTATTAAAAAGCACGACTTCTGTAGTCAGTGTGATTGTCTACCTCTTGCATCTGCATTGTCTATCTAGAAGTACTTTTATCAAGATTGCTGGCGCTTCTATTTCACTTATTGCTCATCACATTCCCCAACTAACAATATGATCTACTCTCAGGCATATTTTATTTTTTTGTAAAAAATAGTAAAATAATAATGCATAAAATATGAATTATTTTTGCAATAAAAAAATTGGACGATGTTCCTAGTGTCACTACTCATTAAAGTCCCATATTTGTAATGATATCCAAAAATGTCATGTAAGCACTTTTTAACACTCCTGAAAGAGTTAATGTCTATTACTCATGTCAACTATAATTGTTAAGTGATTTGTTTAACAACTGTCAAATTAAATACTATAGAGTGTAAAATAATAGTTATAAAATTGTGTGACTGATAATAAATAATTTTAAATAAATAGCCTTCCTACTGTCTTGCCTAACTTTTTATAATAACACAATTACTTTCATTTTAAAACAAATGTTTCAGTTGCGTTGTGTCATAATGATATGTGTGGAATTTTGTGGGGTGAAAGAAAGACAATATTTTGGGATTAAAATAAGTAAATTGACATTCTTTAGCTCCTCTAGTTATTATCCTTTAGAAAAGCAATGCGTTGTTCATGCTTTGAAATGTTTTTGCAATAAAACACAACATTTTCATTGATTCAATCGACTACCCATTTTGTTAAAATGGGAAACAATGCAAGATGGTTGATTAACTAGAAAGTGTTTTTTTTTCTTTCAGAACTTAATCATCTTTTTAGCTTTCCAGTGGGTTGGACATTGATGCAATTGCAAAAACACTATGGAACCTTTCAAGTGTAATGTTTGTTTGTTTCTTTATAATTTGCTGATATGAGCTTCTTGCTTCCTTCTGCCATACTTTGGGATCTATTAGTAGAGCCTTTTCAACACTGCCCAGTGCCTTCATATCCCTTTGTTTTCAACTCTTCTAATAAATTAAATTATGTGTGAAACTTTAAAAAAATAACGAGAATTTTCTATCTTATGGAAGCTTAGCAATCAATCCAAAACAACAGAGCCTCCAACCATTTGTAGAACCACTTCCTTTTCAGTAATAAGGTTCTTCTTGCACACCATATCCTAACTTGTTGCTAGAACCCAAATTTTGTTGCTGAAGTGAATTGGTTTTCCCTGATTATGCTTTTGGAGCCATATATTTCAAAATAAGGCACCAATGACTCATCCAGTGACATATATGTCACCTGAATATATTTGTGCCAATGCTCATTGAGCATGTTCATAACAGGATGGGTCTTTCGAGACATTTTGTTTGAAACTGCTTCATTGTGTAGGTCCTCTATCGACTAGAATAGATTTTTTGATGCATCGCACACCTCTACAAATAACCACATATGTAACTGATTAGCAGCTCAGACAGTGCAGTAGGTACCAATATAACAATGTGAAATATACCAGCAATTTTACACAATTTAAATTTCCTTCCTAAATTTTTAAATGCTACGCAGACATATGTTTACAATTGTACTTATACAGGTTAAAGAGATGCAACTTGATAACCTGCCAACTACAGTCCAAGACCCAGCTGTTGTTGTAGACAGAAAGTTTATTTTTCAAATTCAAGCTTCTCAATTCCTTCCTTAAAAATAACCTAAGTGTAACTTAAATCGAGGGAGCATTGAGCCAAAGCATTCGTATGTAATATCCACATGTAAAAGCCAGATCGTAACTTGTATTGCCTTCATAATTGCATTAGTTAATTTGCTTTCAATGAATACTTCTGGTTAAAATCATTTAAAACATATATGACTAAACATTTAAAGTTTCACGGGATGTTCAATATTCATCATCATGAATTTTTATGGATGTTTCAGCTCCAAAAAGGAAATAATGCAAACAATATTTACTAAACGGCTAAAATCAATATTTTATTGCACTTAAAAATGGTGCTAACACTTCAACAATATTTCAATAAGGTACTCAAAACTTAACTCACTACATTTTAAATACACTTAACTGTTTAAAGCTACTGGTGTAATTTTATACTAACCTTACTTTGATAAAAGATTTAATGAAGATGACTATAGGAAGAGACATAAATGCATTCCTTACTACTATTAGTGTAATTAAACTAAATAAAAATTACTCAAGTTTTTCAGATATTGTTGAGTATAAGTCAAAACTGTTGAAACTTCAGTATATTAACAACTAGAAGAACATTATTGATTCAGTAATAGCATAAAGCATATGAGATAGAATGAAGGCTTTGTATTCAGAGTTATCAAAATGTTGGTCTGGTTTTTAAATCTAAAACATTTCATATGCTAATATTATTAAAATGTTGACAAACGTTCTTTTTGATTGTACTCCCTTACAGTGATCATTTTGATAATTTTACCAACATGATATTTATTACTATGGTAGAACACTAACCGACACCGGCAAAATTATTCTTTATTAATCATGAACAACCAAAAAGCTCCTAAGGTAGTAAACATGGGGATGCCTGTTAAACACACCACCACTACACAACAGCATTCTTCCACAACATTACACTTTTTGAGCATTAATGAAGTTGACATTTTTTGAGTTGGATAAATTTAGTTAATCTTTTTTTATATTTGATCATATCAAATACTATAATTGTGAAACATTTCAGTCATTTTTTTCAAAAGATCTAAAAAGTAGTTTTAGAGAAATTATTATTATAGACTAAAAGGTTATTAAGAATATAATTTGAATTTTATATAATACAGTAGGCCTACTAGCTAACCCGGCCACATATTGCTTTTCTTGACAGTAAATATTTTTTACTTTAGTTGATAGAAAAATAAACATTGTCTGTTTACTTGATTTCATATGAAATAAAGTAACTTACAGTTGTTTTCATAAATCTGGTCACAGCAGTAACACTTTTTCAACACTGACACTTAATGTAGGTAAGTTGGTAAATGCTTGAAATGCCCAGTTCACGTTTCCAATTTTGGGAACTAAATATATAAAAACGCTCTTGTATATAAAAGCAATGTTATGTAAAAATGTTAGGTCCATTCCCTACGTCTCGTGTTTTCTATACACAAGCGCAAACGGAAATTTTATTTTTATATTTATCAACAAACCTATTACAACAATCAAGTAAAGAAGATAATATATGATAAAATTCATTGAATATTACATAACAAGTTTTTTGTACATCTATATTCCTCAAGTTGTACCATAGTTCATTTTCAAACTGAAACTAAAGAAAAACTAAATATGGTTTCATTATAAGCTGATCTACAGCACAACACTCCTAAACTACAACTCCATAATGTTTGATTGTTCTGGTTCCCTACAGTATACAACAAATTTTATGGTTTTATGCGTTATAAATAAATGTCTAGTCCTAAGTCTTTTTTCTGCTGATTATTTATTACTGTTTGAATATAATTTCTGATTTCCTTTAAATATAAAAGGAGATATTTTAATTTATTTCCTTTTTAATCTATTGGTTTTTAAAGGGCCCAATCTTTTTTATAACCTTACTATGTCGTATTATCAACATACTTTATTGATCTGTGCAGGGAACTTATACAGATAACTTCCAGTCAAGGCCAGGATTAGAACTTGCACCATCCCTAACTCTCATTATCAGATTTGTCTATTGTCTAAATGAGGCTGACAACACCTTAGAACGCTTGGCCACCAACTCTTCATTATTATTACATTAAATTCAAATGCCCCAAGACATACTGTCAACAAATTTGACTTAAATGTCCACGAACTAATAAACAAAACAATGAAAATTTCTTGTTTCCATAACCAAACGGTCACTTAACTCATGTTAACTTAAGAACTACACCGAAAAATTGTTGTATAAATGTTTAAAAGATTATTAAATCAGCAATAGGAACACTGTTTTAACACCCTAAAGGCCAAACAAAATTATATTCAAAGACTGTACACTTCAAGTTACATGAGACACTGAATATTTCAGTAAAGAATGCATAAATATCTTAAAAGTAACACTAATAATAACAATGGAAATATAATATTAAGTATATATATATCATCATTATTGTATAAAATAATTCTCAAGATACAAAACAATTGACATTTTTATAATTACTAGAAAGAGTTCAATACATTAATTAAATTATATTTGCAGTTTTTTTATACACAGTAATTAAAATACTCTTAATAATGTTTGGTTTTTTATAGCAATAAATTAATTTTTGGTTCAATATCACTGGTTTAGTCATTAAAATTATTTATCCTAGATCTGTGACAAAAGGTGTGTTCAATGCAAACTAAACATATGCCTATAGTAACAAAATAACAGTATTTATTTCACATTCATTACAGTAAAACTATGTCCAGTGTTAAAGCCAATCATTGATTACATTATCAGGTCACAATAAAAAGAAAAAGTACAATAAAATTAAATTGACTATAATAATGATGATAAGAGTAGCTAATAGTTCCTGTTATCTTCCCACATGTTGTACTGTAATATGCTTTTTCCAATTTTTAGTTATTTTATGCATGTACAGGAGTGATAATTGAGAGTAAATGATGCATTTAACCTTAAGTTAAAGGGAGCCTGCATGATGATAATGATATACCAGACTGAAAAATATTTTCAATTAAAAAAAAAAATAATTACTGTTTCGTTGATTTGCTAAAAGTTTTAGCTGAGATATGATCAACCAATATTTTTCATTTTTTTCACACTAGAATCTACAGAGTAGTTAAGTTAAACCACTTCTGCAGCACTCAATGCATATGATTATATAAATTAACTGTTTATATACATATTTAAATTGTTCAAACACTTGTAACGATCGATCAGCTTGTGAGGTGAAGACTGCAGCTACAGCTGTACTGCACTTTTGTGTCGCCAAACTAAAAGAATTCACTAGTGTAAACCACAACAAATTGTCTGATGATAGCCGTTGCATGTGAAGCCCCCCTCCTCACTTCTCCCAACAATGTTGTCAAATATAAATTCATTGAAAATATTAATGATTTGTTTAATATTTGAGTAAACAAATAACATCATTTATTGTAAACAAATGTGCATATCTTGGTTATGTATATTTATTGTTACAATTAAAAACAAAACAGCTATTTCACTTGATAAACAATATTTAATATATAATGCTGTACAAATTTATAGGATTAACACATAGTTAAATTTACCACTACCTTTCAAAAGACTTTAATTAGTATAATACAGTTGGTTTGTAAACAAAATGCCAATTAGATTGACCGCATTGAACATATGCATACTTGTCGTAGATGAAACATGTGCTTGGGTGGTTCTCAGAAACTACCGCCTAAAATGTCATCGGACTATTTTGGTGCGGTTTACAGTAGTCTGATTGCAAAAAGAGCATAGCCAAGTTGCTTAGTTTGATGCACATCTAGGTGCAAGTCAGAAGCCAGTAAAAACATAGCTTGTGACAACTTCAATAACTGGATAGAATCTCATGTTAAAAACAGTATGTAACAATAGCACTAAAGTGGTAAAAACAAACTGGTCCTTAATTTTCAGAAAATCCGTTGTATCTCATCTGTACAGTCCAGAGTAGTTATACTGAAGGAGCAAATGACAACTAATAAAATATTAATAAAGAACTGATATTTAATTTCATAATGAAATGTTTTTAATTTAATAGGCTTGGAGGTTGCAACTAAGGGGTTGTCCCTAGACTATGTAATGCCTTGGGGGAGAGGTTTCCAGCAGCGTTACGTAACTATTAAATCTCAATAATTTGTTTTAATTCATTCACAAAATTTGATTGTTTTCCCAAAACTACAAGATTTAAAGTTAGTAATATATTCTTCCCCCATTAGAAAACAAGCAAAACAAAATCAAAACAATGACTATCATAAATTATAATGTGCATTAAAATTGATTACAATTGGAGGGGGTTGGTGACGACGCGTAATTTTTTAGGGGGCTAGGTATTACTGTTACAAGTCCATTACATGGGGGAGGGGGTCTGAAAAGCCTGATTTTAGCATTACATAATTTAGGGACGGTCCCAATGGGGCTAAGACATGAACTTAAGAAACAGCTGCTGGTTCGATACTCAGGGAGATACACAGTCTCATGGAATGGAAAAAAATATTAAAGTGATGGTCCCAGTTAAAGTGGAAGAGAGGACTACTTAGTCATATATTTAATTTTAATATAGTTCTCACAGTTCTTTGTTAAGAGAGCACAGTAGTCGAAAGGTACTAGCAGGCATTGTTCAAAAAGCCTCCTGGCCTCCCTGACTGTTGTTTTTACTCCACTGTACAGAGAAACAAACTAAGAGTGTAGATAAAAGTAGCTCTCAACCCACAATGCATGCAGCAGGCTGTTTACTCTACAAGTTTGTTTGCCTTCATTTACTTATGTGATGTGCGCGGCAATGACATAAGTAACAACACAGACGTATTCTGTTTTTCATTACATATTTTGCTTTATTGTGTAATGTAATTGATTGTAATGTAATGTAAAGTGATTGTAGTAAATGTTTTAAATCTCGTTAAAATGAATGAAGTGTCTGAAGTGAGTGACAATAAAAACGTGCAGACGCTGTCGAAGAAAAGGAAGAAGTATGGAAGGATGTCTGAAGTCAGGAAGAAAATTCATACCAGGGAAAGGAAAAAAGAAGTCATACGAGGGGCGACGACTATAAGTTTTCAAAACATTAGTTCCTGAGAATTTTTGGCTGCTAACATTGTTTATTCAACTTGTATTAAGAATAATAAAAATTGTTTAAACTCTGATTTAGTTTCTGTTATCCATATACACGGAAAAAAGGGGTTTAGTCCGTGGCTCATAGCCCTCTCTTTCAATTGAAACAATATTGTTTCAAACTTAAAAATTGCTTTCCTGGAAAATTTAAAAAGTGTAACTTAGCCCCTTTATTTCCTGTGCCCTTCATTTGCTTTAATCAGTAATTCCTTATTAGTCACTGAATAGCTATGTCCACAGTTGTGTGCCAATCACATGGTTTAAGGCATACCCTACTGGATTCAGAAATACCAGTTCTTCATAGCGCATACTGTAACACATAGAGTTCGACCACAGTTTTTCTGTATGCTTCAACATGCCTTCTATATTAACTTGATTACAGTTTGGGATACTGAAATGTAATAAATAACAAGCACATACTTGAACTAATTGAAGTTGGTCTTAGGAGTACTTATGGGATACAATTAGGAGATTTTGCACAACAGAAATTAAAGAAACGATGCCTCCAAGATTAGCTAGTGGGTAATTTCAGTAAAACTGAGAGGGCAGATAAATTAACAGCAATCAGTTTTTATTGCAGTGAACATTTGTTGCAAAAGTCAATTACAATTAAAAAAAAATATTTTATACCTAGTTATAACAAATTTAATATCGGTTATAACAAACATTTAACTGTGGTTAGTTGTTCTGATCATATTATACATCAATGACATACAAGTAAGGGTGGGCAGTACATCAATGACGTGTGTAACTGAGTCATCAACCCACCAAGTAGTAATGTCTTATCTTTAAACGTTGGTTTCCATAGGATGGGTGGGTAGGATGAAAGTGGTCATAATTTTATGACGTGATTAAATCTAACACATAACATGTAATATTATAAACATTGTTAAGATATGTTAGATTTTAACACAAAAAAATGATGGAGAAGAAAAGCAACAAAGCAAGTGAAAGAACCGGGACCTTATCATATTTAATAAGGAATTATACAGACATTTTATATGGACAGGTTGCATTTTAAATATCGATCAAATAAAACACACTTTATGTAATGTGAGCTGTTTGGGCTTTTCTTAATTCAAATTTCCTCCCTATACAAACAGTGTGTGATCAATGCAGCTCCCTAGTACAGGGTTTCCGAAAAAGAATGCCCTGATTTTGAATGGGTGTAATTTAAAAACTATTCAAGATATTTAAACGATTGAAACGTCAAATTGAAGAGGAAAGATCAAAGTTTTGTTTTCCGTGTGGCATGGGAGTGAGCGTTGACCTTGGCATGCGCAGTGACAGGCCGCCATTGCCACAACATGCCCGCCAGTCATCAGTGCAATGTTCACCACGTAACAGAAGGCACAGTGTGTTCTGTGGTACGCAGAATTGTAATCGTTTGTTAGTGTGAAGCGTCGGTTTCGAGTGACGTATCGAGACCTAAATCCGCCCGATGACAAAGCAATTCGTCGCTGGTTTAACCACTGTACGTGTATGTGTGGGTGGGTGGGTCGATACCACTGTACGTGTATGGGTGGGTGGGTCAGTACCACTGTGCGTGTATGGGTGGGTGGGTGGATCAATACCACTGTACGTGTATTTTTGGATGAATGGGTCAATGCTACTGTACGTGAAAGAATGGGTGGGAGGGTCAATACCATTGTACGTGTATGGGTAGGTGAGTGGGTCAATACTACTGTACGTAACGTATTTATCTTTACGGATTTGTACACTCTTTATTATTTTAGTGAATGTAAATCCGTTTGCAAACCTGTCCAATCGTGCTGGGCTGTTAACATAATGACGCCTCTTTACAACTTATTGTAAAAGCAGTTTCGTGAAACCGGGAGTGTGTTGAAAGGACATTCACCTGGCCGGCCAAAAACAAGTGATGACAAAGTCGAAGAAATCCGACAATCTTGCATTAGAAGCCCGAAAAAATCGACTGTTCGACAAAGCCTTCAGTTAAACATACCTAAATTGACACTCCACTATGTTATTCGTAAGAGATTGAGGCTCCATGCCTACAAAATTCAGTTAAGACATGAGATTAAACCCGCCGATCGCCCCAAGCGAACAGACTTTGCTACTTTTATGCTGAACGAAATTGATGACAATCCTAATTTTCTGAAAAGAGTGCTGTTTTCAGACGAAGCAACATTTCACACAAGTGGTGTTGTAAATCGTCATAATTGTCGTATTTGGGGTTCCCAACAGCTTACATTGTGCAGGAACATGTACGCGATTCCCCAAAAGTGAACGTGTGGTGTGGGTTGCTGTATGACAAAGTTATAGGCCCTTTCTTTTTCGCCGAAAAAACAATTAATGGCATCATTTATCTAGATATGCTAGAAAAATTTTTGTTTCCCCAAATCGACGATATTGAAGCACAAGGCGGTGAACGAGTAATTTTAATGCAAGACGGCACGCCGCCTCATTACTTCAATTAGTGCGCGATACACTGAACAACAAGTTTCCAAATGGTTGGATAGGCAGGGGTGCGCCCATTCCCTGGCCTCTCAGGAGTCCTGATTTGACCCCTTTGGACTTTTTTCTTTGGGGCTACGTAAAGAATATTGTTTATGCCGAAAACATTCGGGTCTTGCCACATCTGCGTGCGCACATTTCGGCAGCGATCGCTACGGTTACACCTGAGATGCTGCACAACACATGGCGAGAAATCGAATACCGATTTGATATCTGCAGAGGAACAAACGGAGCACACATCGAAACATATTAAGGTATGAGAAAAAAATTTGTTCTTTTCTCTTCAATTTGACGTTTTAATCGTTTAAATATCTTGAATAGTTTTTAAATTACACCCATTCAAAATCAGGGCATTCTTTTTCGGAAACCCTGTAGAGTAAGTTAGAATTAACCATAGTCAACCTGACTAGTGCTGATGTGTGGGCAGTTCTTAAACTACGACTATCTTCCCCCAAGCTGATTTCTTATCTACCTCAGCCCTTTTCCAATTTAACCATTGAGCTGTGAACACCTCTCAGAAGAGCTCTGTACATTGAAATATAATGTTGTAGTATTTTGATAGTATTTAGAGAGAATTTAAATTATTCAAGGTTAATAATTTTTAACCATGAATAATAATTAACCTTGAATAATAATATTATTAATAATTATTTCTCATCTTCAAGTCCAAAATTGCTAAAATGATGAATGTGTGTGCCAAAGTAAATGAATGTGTAATAAGGCCTAACAATTATGTAATAATATATAAACTAACAAGTCTGAAAACTCCAAGTAGTAAAAACTTTCCAGTTTTTCTAGTTTCTACAAGGATAAAGACAATGTGGCCGGCCACTCCTGATTCCTACCCTACTTATTGAACATTTAAATTTATGGCCAATTTAAAATGTTTTAGGTCAGGGTTTAAATTCAAAGCAAAATAAAACCATTAAGTCATTAATCTGTTGGTGCACTATTCCTGTTAATAATAAATTTAGGTTAATTGTTTTTTTTAATTGTGAGTGTGTTATATTTCCTAAAGTAAATTAGTTTAGATCAGAATATTGTTGTATTTTCTTGTCTACACCTCAAATACAAATTTTTAAAAGTATATTTTCCTGTCTTTTTAGTAAGTACAGTGTCCTCGCAACTATTCAGATTGCGAATATCCGGATCAGATTAAAATAAAGATTGATTCTTTTAATAAAGGTCAGCTTTTTTAAAGCTTGATTAAGGTCAGATTAATAAAGCTTTCTCTTTAGCAGAATAATCAGGTTGGTTTGCACTACCATATGCATGATGGAAGAGTATAGCAATGCAACTGTGCTGCAAACGAAGGTGCGGTCAGTTGACAATTTGTTTATTTTTCATTCTTTAACATTGTATTTCCTTTCTGTATTTATAGAATGTTACACTAGAGACCATATTTCCCACACAGAGATATTTATAGTATCTTTGTCACCCATAATCTGTCAGTGACGCAGCTATATACTGAAGTGTGACTACAACTTTCTTCATTTTTCAGTACGTAGTGGTGGGTCTTGGGTAATGGGGAGGTGCGGGGCATTAAATATGTCATTGCATTCTTTACGTAGTGCCTCTAGATGTCTTATTTCTGGAGGAGCTATATTGCACAGCACCGGGAGCCAAGGTAGTGGAGTTGCCATGATAGTACCACTAATAGCTCTATTAAGTTGGATATCAATCGCTTTTGTATGTCCGCTATTTAGCCATACAGGAGCGCTGTATTCAGCAGCTGAATAAACCAGTGATAAAGCAGTAGTACACAGGGTATGTGCATTGGCTCACCAAGTTGTTCCAGCAATGATGTAGTACATTTGCCCTGGTTTTAATTTTAGCTGGGCCATCAAAGCGTGGAACAGTTTTGATGGACAAAATAAGTTCCTTATTAGCGATCTGTCAATACCTGTAGTTGGGATGAACCTCCATCGTAGGGAGTGGACATTAATGAATCAGTTCCAAAATGGGAGTGGGCAGATGTAACTACTGGAAATACAAATGGGGATTGACAGTAGATCAGTCATGTGATTGCTGGGAGTCCATCCAAACAATGGATCACATAGTTTCAGCGTGCACCTTGCACTGTTTTACGGAGGCATTAGCTAGCATAAATAGAATCAGTGAGGCAGGTCTTAAATGGCTTGATGGATTGGATTTAGCTTTGTGATAGGAGATAATTTGTTAATTATTTATTTTTAAAATCCATATGATATATATATATATTTCAGCCATTCCCGGGCGTTTGACGAAATAATCCGCCATGATTATTATGCTCTGCGGGCGGAATGACCAGATTATCTCCATACTGTTTTAGCGGTTCAGGCAAATTTCTTCTTCCTACTGTATAGTTCAATTTTTATAATGGTAAGACTCAGACATACTCAAACTCTGTCTAAACAAGCATTTGCTCAAATTAGGTCACTCGATGCAGGAATGACTCATCGAACTGCATTCATTGGTTTAGGTTAGTAGTGCACGGCCGACTCTACAGTTATAAAAATTGTACTGTAACATTTTCCAAGGCTTGCCTCCATCCCCCACTCTCATGCCTGCTTGCTGCCACGCTTCCCGCCTTTGTCATCATTCCAGAAGTTTTCCATTGTGTCTAGTGCATCTACTAGTGGAAGATGGCTGCACGTGATAATCGTGACTTTTCAAACAATATAATTGAATGGCTAAATACATCTTTCTCAGAGCAAGATACCATTATTGTTAGTGAAATGGACAATTATGTATATGAGATGTTCACTTTCATGACCCACCAAAAAATTTATTCACTTTCATATAACTCAAAAAAATTATTAGAATGAATTTTTGTTTACCCCAACCATTATTTAATTCCACCCAGACTGTAAACTGGGTTCAGCCCGGGAAGTGTTAAACAATAAATCAATACTTATGTACACAAAGGAACACTAAGTAATAGAAGTATTAAAGAAGAAAATGTTTGGAAGAAAAACTGCATGTTATTAATTGGTTAGATTCTGGTCAATTCACAAACAAAAATTGCTTTAGAATTAGAAGTGAGAACAACCACTGTACGTGATTAGAAGATTTAAACATGAGTCTTTACTTATCCTGTGTTTGTTAGCCGTATAATAAATGCCATAGCCTATATTTTAGCATTAGGTATTATAAGTTAATTATAATATTGAAGACAGCAACTAATACGCATAACTTAGGTATCATTGACATTTGAGTGGCCATCATCCTCACATAGACCGTTTAACTTTGAAATCCATCTCAATTACGAAATTAATGCTATATGGATCGGTTTGCCATTACATTGATCCAAATGGTCATGAGTCCACTGTATCTGAACTGTCCACCACCACATTAGTTTGGATAATCCGAGGACTTATTGTGGATAATCAGGACTGTACTTGCTGAAATATTGTTTTTTTAAATATTGTTTTAATGTTTTCCATCATTATTTTTTGTGCAAAAGATTCTTTACCTTAATACAATCTTTAAGTTATATGATTGTAAGTACTTAAATAAAAACCGCTGATAGAGATTGTTTAAACTCAAAATAGACACGTTGACACAAAATAAACAACCCAAACAGTTGATTAACTACCTTACTGTGATTAATTTGGAGTTTATCTAATTTATTTACTATAAAAAAATATTAAGTCATATGAAGGAAAAATGCTACAATATATCACTACTTTCATCAATAACATAATCAGAATTGACAGAAAGATTTCACAAGACACAGTATCACTAACTAATTATCGTTCTACACCATCATCAGTTAGAGAATGTTTGTCATAGTGAAGTAATTACATTTATTTCACATACTAACAAACATAACCATAAATAAACACAGTTCTATTGGAATAATAACAGCAGACGGAGCACCAGCTGTACTGCATTCAAGCGGGGCAAAATCAAGCAAGAAATAACCCAGATGATTTATTTTCGTCTGCAGCAAAAAAAAAAAAAAAAAAATGCTGTAGACGTTTCTCATTAGCATTGTTGCATAGAGAAATCTATTCTTTGCAGCCAGCAAGTTTTATTATATTGAAATGTTAAAACATATGGCAATAATAAACAAAATAGTAAACTACCAATTTATCATTAGTTAGTCTCAAAAGGGTTAAATTTTTTGTAACCTTGTTCTTTGAAGGAAAGTTCCTGATTTTGCCTAGCCAAACATGAATTTAATGTTAATTTTCATCAAGAGATTTGTGTGCAAATCCGATACCCTGATTGGAAACACAGATCTAAGGGTTAAAATACAACACAGTGTAAGTTTCGCTATTATTGGATAAATTCTTCACTTTTTATAAACAATTAAAGTTATGTTAATACAGTTTTACAAAATCACCAATAAAAAATACTTTTTACAAGGTCTTTAGCCAGCAAAGATGGCATCATCAGGCAACACAAATTTATATTATATAAACAAATATAAATTTGTGTTGCCTAATGATGATAGCTTTGCTGGCGAAAGGCCTTGTAAAAAGTATTTTTTATTGGTGATTTTGTAAAACTGTATTAACAACGGAATACCCATATCAACTCCATCTGAAATTTACAGTTAAAGTTATACCTATGAGACACCTACAATAGATATTTCGTCTAATAGGAATATTTGTGCCTGTAATTTTGTTAGTGAGACCCGCAATCATAGCTGGTTTATACAGCATTACATATATATGGGACTGCACAAGTGCTCCACAATAGACCACAAAAACAGGTGATATTTTGTGACTCAAAATTTAACATTGGATGGGAAATCTATTATTTGTGTATAAAATCAATGGTTATACTAATATAGAATACACACTGATTCCTCACAATTAATTTGAGAAAATATATGAAAACAGTTAGTACTGAAATATTTTATATTTTCATTGCTAATTTTGAACAGATAATATAACCTGCAAATAGTTTTTAATTTTCTGATGTCTTACGATAATTATATTTAATAGTTCTAAAAAATAATACGTTTCTAAAAAAGCAAAGTAGCATAATATTTAACGACAATCTTTCACAAAACAGCCAATCAGCACAAAATTTTTTTGTATTTTTTTAACATGGTCAACATTTTACACAATTTTCAAACTGATTGTTAATTTAATTAACAGTATTAGTTAATTAATTAATTGTATATTTGTAGTTAATTCTAACAATAGTTGTTATAGCCCAGCAATTTTTATTTCTTAATGTTAAATTTCAATCAAATAGTACTATTTTAAAAATAATAAACATATTTTTAATATTAACCAATAATTACTTACTAGTAAAATACTGAAATAGCCTTTATGATTATTAGTCTAAAATAACAAACGTAATATTTATTTGGAACATCATGCAGTTCTGTTGACTTAAGAAATTTTGTTTATCGAAGCAATACATTGGTAATTGTTGTTAATCATCATTTCTCAAGAATTATATAAAATATATTATACTTAATTTAGTCTTACTTTTCGTGTAAATATTTGTGCACAACTGCATGTTGTAAATAAAATAATTTCATTGCTTATTAACAAGAATACAAAATTAAAAAAAAATACAGATGACCTTTTTTTCTGTTAACAACTATTACACATTTCTAATATATCTATTTAAAGTGCACTATGTCATTTTGCTGCTGCGGGAAATTTACACCGACTTTTGTACAGAAAGCAATAAACTAACTGAAACATTCTGCAGCCATGCCCAATAAAGTTGACAGCTTCAGATCAGTTTTTGTAAGTTTGTGCTGGAAAAAAAATATGTTACAAATTAATATTGTCTCAATAAGTGATGTGGCTGTTGTGAGGGAAATTGAAGAATGTTTTAAAAAGGTAAATAATGTATAGTAAAATAAAATCATCTTATTCGTTGTAAAGATTATAAAAAATTTAAATGAAACCTCAGTTTGGCTATGTTGATCAAATTTGCTATATTTATCATAAACCTCATTTTCAATAATGAAGATCATTCCAAAAGCTGATTCTGATTCAAGTTAACTAAGTAAGTAATTAATTGTTAACAGATCCAAGATTGAAATAGACATTTACATTAAAGTCTTCAAAGTTTTTACCAGAAAATCGTTTAAATACTCTACAACGCCATCAAGTAATGTGTCTATTTCTCCCGCAGCTGAAAAACACATAGTATGCCACCAGCTACCTTCCCAAAATTCTAAAATGAATGTACTGGCAGTGAAACATGGCACATTACCCCCAATAACAGTTTGTCATTTATTTACAGCTTATTTACATAGTAAACATTTAAAATAAACAGAAAATACTTTAGAACAATCAATTAAATTACCATAAATATAACACTATTTTGCAACTGCTGCCCACAATATTTATGCAACATTCGTTAAATATAAATTATTTAAAAATAATATAAAAATTAACAATACATCATGTCCAGGTTAAATACTACAGCAGGTACGAAATGACACTGTTGGTGTTAATGAGTAAAAATGAACATACATTGGATCGTATCCCAAACAGGTGAGGACAGGATACTGAAATATGCAATGTACATGATTTTGATTTCTGAATGTCCTAAAATTTAACACATAATAATATACTGTAAAGCATCACTCCATATTTGGCCTGAGACCTGCTTCTTCACTGTTCTGCCTGCTTGCGCATGAACTTCACGCTTTAAATTAAATTGATAGGGTCGGTTTTTAATTTAATTCCCACAAGATTGATGTTGCAATTTGTTATGATTCATACTTTTTGAAAGATAGCAACAAATACCATGTCACACGTACATGTCAAGGTTGGGTGGGTGGACACTCATATGGCTTTGTGGAATAGTTTTTTTTAACCGTTTACTCTCGAAGACCCAATTGACCACTCTCAGTACCTAATTCCCTCAGCTCCCCGGTCCTTCCTGTATGCCAAACATCTTTGTACTTTCTAGCTGGACATGTCAGATGAATCGTGACTCAGATTGAAAGCTCATTCATTATTTGGAGCTCAATTACAATTCACTTTTGATAAAATAACTGTCCTGAGTATGCTGTTAAGGATGTGTGTTACTTTATCAGAAATAATGTTTTTACTAGTGATGGGTTGGTTCCATTTTTTTCGGTACCGGTTCGGTTCTTTACTGAAATTGGTTCTTGGTTCAGAGTACTTTTTAAAAAAGTATTAGAACATTTTTCCAGTACAATCAACCAGTGAATCAACAAATTATGTTGAATCAGTCAGTAAAAACAGTATGTAGTATTTTGTTGATTTCTCCAATATGAAGTATAATACACCCTAAAAATATATAAATGTCATACAATATTTCCAATAACTAGAGAATTGGTAACATTTTATTTATTCTCAGAGTATGATTGTTTACATTTTTTGCAAATAGAAAGTATTTACTTTAAATGTAAAAAAGTATACAATTTAACTCAATGGAATATAATGCTCAAATTAGTATGCAATTTAAATTTACCTTGAGGAAATCAAAAAAGTTATAGGCCTAGAGAAAATTTAAAAATAACATACCATTTTAGGTTTGGTTTAGTAATAAAACTTATTCAAAAACAAATCACAACAATTGATTGGAAATTACCACTAAATTTAAGAAGTTGATGTATTTGTAGTACGTCAAAAATAAACAGTAAAAACAAATAATAATATAATTAATTAAAAACAATTATTTTTATTAACTATTGGTTCTTTTCTCAATTCGTGATAATACTGAATTAAGAAAATATAAATACAACTCACACTGAAAAAAAACTATACAGCCAATAATACCATAAATGTTTTTAGAAATTACAGTATACATTTTGTTGTAAATTTAAGAAATAATAAACTATTTTGGGTCAGTAAATGTTAAGCTAATGAAATTTAAAACATTAATCCCTAAAACATTAATCAAATCTTGACTTATCAATACTGTACAAATAAAAAAAATAATTAAAATAAAATTGAACTGTTTTAAAATTAAAAACGCTATACACATTTTGTTTGGTTTTGATACAATATTAAGAAACATTTATTTTTCAATCCAATTCCCTAGGTTTTGTATGCATTGTTTTTTTTTTAATTAAAATTCTAAATAAATAAACTCTAATATCTTAAGTTCATCATAAAAACCTTTTATTTTTTTTTTTAAATACACAATAAAACTAGAAGCATGATAAATTTCAGAATGCTAGATGAGTTGTAAACAGAATGGAATGTTTCCAAAGATGTTATTTATCAGGCAAGAAGTGATAAGAAAGGGGCTAAACAAGGATGGAGCTCAGGGGGAAAGGAAGACTGGATTTTGAACTCTTGACCAAAAACTGAATGGCTTTAATTCATGCCTTTGACTGTGAATTTCTATTCATTAATGTTATCTCTCTTTTCATGTGCTAATAAGTAATTGGCCAGACTATGGGTGAATATTTTCTGACTTAGATATTTTGTTTATCTCGTGGCCAAATCACGTACTGATAAGGAAGTTGCCTTCTGGTCAGATACTTTCTGATAAGTATACATTGTTTATCTTGTGGCCGATTGTTTGATTGTTCTGTTTATCAACACTTTTCACACCTGAAACATTTCTGATATGAAAGCTATCACCCAATTTACAGTTTTTCTAGAACCGGAACAGCAGAACCGAGATTTTCCCATCGGTTCCGGCTCTTTTGTCAATAAACGATAGAACCGAGAACCGACTTTAGGGACCGACCCATCCCTAGTTGACACTATTATCAAATGCTGACTGTGTGCTGTAGCACAGATTTCAGGTTATCTCTGGGATAGCCCAAATTACTCTATGTTTGTGTTTCATTTTGTGGTTTCGTGTTTCCTGTTCGTATTCGTTCTGTCTTGTTCGCCGCCATTGGATTGCTGCCTGTCGTCATCTATCTAATGGTTGGCTAAGTCTTTTGGCATTTGCTCCAGAGTCTGGGAGGGGAGATGGACCGTTACCTGCATTGCCTTGCTCCTTGATATCGCCTGGGGGGACGCAGCTGAGGACTCTCGGGCTAGGCTAACCACTAGGCCTTATTTTCGGCCTAGAGAGAGCTGCCACCTTCATTCCCTCCTTCCTCGCTGCGCTTGTTCACCATTTCCCCAGGCAGAAGACTCCAGCATGCAAGTGATCTCTACCCATGTTTTTCTCTTCCTCCCGGAGCATCAAATAAACAAGAAATATATGGGGTTTTTGTGAGCGACTGAACAGTAGGAGGGGGTGTTTTTCATGTTTTGGGGACATTCATAGTGTGTGTGGGGGGGGGGGTTAATCGTATTTCTGATTGGAGTTTGTCTTTTCATAGATTTTGTTTTAATTTGTTTACATTAATATTATTTTTAGGGGGGTTTTAGGGTTTATTGTTAACTGGGTTCTCGGGGGCTTGTTTTAACTTTCGATTCCCATTAGAAACTGCCCAGTTTGCTCCTTGGATTTGGTGTAATTATTAATTCAAATCTTTTGCTTCATTTTTTTTACTTTTCAAAATTGGCCAAATCATCCAAATTTCTTTTGTTTCCAAAGCCGTGGATATTTAGCTGCCTATGAAATTTAAATGTTGTCATATTATTATTTTGTGGTTAGGTATTTATTTGTTGAGTGTTATTTTGCTAATATTTATTCATATATTTGTTACTTGTTGTGTAATTCTGTTGTTGTGTATTTTTGTAGATTATCTCTTTATTGACAATTTATATGTATATTTTAACTAGGCCATTCTTATTTTGTTAAATCTGTTTATTCATGCTAATTATTCTTAATATTGTTTATATTATTGTTTATATTATTGTTATATTTTGAAAATTATTAATTTTGTTGGCTAGACTTAAAATTTTAATCCTAAAAATGGCAACGGCTATTTAAAACTTTTTGTTTGTTTGTTATTTGCTTATAAGTTTGATTGAATTTGTTTTTTTTTTTTTAATAAATTACATTTTTAGCTGTAACTTGTGTTTTTTTGTTCTGTGTCGTCCTGAGTTTGCAGCCATCGCACTACCCTCGATGAGCCCAGTAATGATTTTATGAATGTGGGTTGCAAACTGTTGAGCAAATTCCTTTGATGTAAATCTAGATCAAACGTGGAAAATGAAAAGAAAAAAGAAGCCAAACAAAAAAATTGTGACTAATTTTTTAAAAATATTTTACGCAGATTTGTGTCTTAATCAATTTAATGATTGAAAGTATATGATATTTTTTTTTGGCTTCTTTTTATTTTCATTTTCTATGTTTGAAAATCAAAATTACCTTAGGAAAGCCGGATATAATTCTTAAATGTTCGACTAAACTCACAATTCGCTCAATTTCTCAAGTGTTGCATGTTTGAGCCTCAAGGCTGTTTTGGACACTTGAGAGTTCAACTGGTCAGTGTTATGGCCAATGGATGAATATATGTATATTTAGACAGCTGTGAATAAACATTATCTAATCCATCCAATAAAGTCACATAGGATTTAATACAACATTAGGACTTCATCGATTACCATCCTGTCAACTGTTGAGGGGATTTGCCATCAACAATAATTACCATTAATAATGTGGTTGGGTGCATTTGTACGTCTGTAGAGTGAGTGTTAGACCCATCAATATTTGTTAGTTCATAGGGTGGATGGTTCTGTTAACAACACAACATGAACAAATGGGTTTGGGTGGCCTCCATCTATACAGAATATCAGTATACAATACAATTCAGTATGCAATGTATTAGTAATAAAATAAAATGTGACAGAATTATAACTTTGTAAAGTGGGAAAAGGGAATTAACTAGAAGAAATAACCTGCCAAATATTTATATGAACTATTCGAGGCAAATAGTACCCATTAACTGTTGTACACAGCATTGTGGAAAAAGGAAGAAGTGCCTATCTTACATGTACACACAATCACTTAAAATCATTATGATAATATGTTCTACCGAATATTCAGATACAAACACGTTCACTAATCATATGTAACTAAATCACGGAAAAAACCACACTGATAGTAATGGTTAGAGTGAATGTGCATATTAAGGACTGATATGAATCCAATAGTCAAAGAGGGTGAAGCGACATTCCTGAATTTTAAGTATTAAGTGTAATACATACGTTTTTATCCAGACAACAGAAGAGACAAGTTTCAGTTTCAAAATGATTGCAAAATATCAAAAAACTGACATCAATAAGTTTCAAATAATTAACACATTGTGTGCGAGTCCACCGCTGGCGGGGGTTAGCGTGCTTGCGTGCGCAGCGGATCGGTCGCCGGCGGTGGACGGAGCAATGCTGGCTTGTAGGCTTCAGTGTCGCCTAGCCACCTGCCTTAGAAGGGTCGGATTTGCGCCGCATTATAGCCTGTTTCTCGCGTCACGTTTCGGTGTTTTTCGTTCGTGGATCGCGTCATTTTGAGCCAGTTGGCTACAAAAGACAATGTGTACTGGATGGATGGATGGGCTGTAAATATATGTAAATAGAGTGTGTGTATATAATTGTGATGTATCGAGTTGTGTTTATAACTATTGTAACTGTTCTAATGGCGGCAGGCTTCTCGCGGCGCGCATGGGTTTCGTTGCGATGTGCGGCTCGATCACCGGCGGACGATCACTTCGGAAGCCCCGATCTACCAGAATTGAGGCCATAAACTGGATTTGGTGTATCAACCCTGTTTCCTGACTATATAAGGTATTGTTTTGGTACAAAATATTATTTTAGCATCTGACATGTTTTTAACTTATTTTTTCAGCATCAAATGGGTTAAAAGAGCAAATAATGAATGAAGTAACTTGAGTTCTGTAGTGTCTTAGTAAAACACCTTTGTAACATAGAGACTTCTCTAAATTTTTAACAATTATGTTATTAATTAAAAATAATTATTAACATACCACATGCTATGTTAATAACAACCAAAGTATATATAAGTGTGCTGAAAAGTCCCAGAACAAATAAATAACTTTTTTAGAAATTACAATAGAAGATGTATATGTTATATCCAGCTAACTGCTATATTAAAATGTTATTTAATGTATATTTCCCAATAGTCTGCTTTTGGGGATAACTTGCTAGGGCTAGTCCAATTGCGTGATTACAGCACTTTAATCACGTTCCTGTGGTGGCAAAGTGCGTAATTATGCAATTGAGATGCAGCTTCAAACAACTTTTAATAAAGTACACACATCAAACACTAAGTTAAGTTTTAACTCATTATATTTCTTTCTTCCCCATCTTTGCTAATAACCCATGGCATTGTAGTGAATCTTTCACAGTAAATTATTCAGGTTTATTATTCAATTATATGTTTTAGAGTGTTTATTTGTTAATATTTTTATTTGATAGAGCATGTTCTTACCTAAATAAAAAATTTTAAATTTTACATATCAACAATGTAGTGTTAATACAACACTTTTAGGACATTTTTAAATATTATTGTTTTTAGGGTAACCAATTAAGGAAAAATATCTGCCAGCTTGAGGGTTAAAGGCTCTTTTCTTTGTGATATTTTGATACACATTAGACCTCAAAATATCGATTCATTACTAGTGTACAGTCAA
Organism: Stictocephala bisonia; assembly: GCA_035578905.1. Lineage (NCBI taxonomy): Eukaryota > Metazoa > Arthropoda > Insecta > Hemiptera > Membracidae > Stictocephala > Stictocephala bisonia. Next base: position 6,892 of record JAQJVL010005409.1, on the reverse strand, counting down.
AATTTTAGAAATTATGAATTTGTTAAATTGAAATATTTGTATTATTAGGTTTAATTAAGACACTATAGTTTATTGCTTTTTTTTACTTATTATCTTCTTTTACTTATGTTCAAATTGCTTGCTTTCAGTTTGCTCACATATTTCAACTAATGTTAGAACTTCATTTTGTAATGCATCAACCTTTGAGGCTGAATTTGTACCAAAATGTTCCAATATAATGTACAACTAAACTTAGATTTGATGTGCTTTTCGACCTAACCTTTAATTTGAGAATTTTTACTAAGCTCCTATAAGCAGGCTTTCAAGGCAAATACATAAATGGTCAAAAGTTGGATATAATATTTCATTCTTCTATTGTGTTAGTGGTCCCAGGACTTTTCAGCGCCCCTATTTAGTTGTGGTTTGTTTTATATTTAAATCATCGGCTTAATAACATGGAATGGTTCCATTAATAAGGCATCAAGATTTGAATAATTATGTTAAACTTGTACAAAAAAATAATATAAAAACTACTATGGTTCTGACTTTGTCAACAAACTGGAGTGATTGGTGTTCTACTCTAAGTTTAAGGAGTCAATTTTAAAAATGTTAAATAAAATGTACATAAAAAAACTTATTTTGGAACCAGTTGTCAGAGTTCAGTAATTTCAGGAAATCTCAAACCAAAATGTTTCGTAACCGAAAGATTATTCCTAACAAAAATGAAAATTTATAGGAGGGTTGGAGTAGTTTTGTAAAAAGCTGTTGTAAATGTTAAATGTACATTGCAAGTAATTATTAAACCGATATATTTACTTGTAACAAAGAACTACTGTATAAGCATTTAAAACAAAGGACCCTGTGATTTAACATTAATTAAATGATTGTTACCACTCATAGCTAATAAGTCAAACATTTCTTTGATAACCTACAAGTTATAATACAAATGAGGTAACGTCAATAAACTATAATGTAAGCAGTCTGAGATGTAAGAGAGGGAAAGGCTGAGTAAGTCATCACCGCTGGATGTCCTGCAGCAGGCAGTCAAGCCGACTTGTCACACGCCGAAGAAGTAGGATTCCTGCCATTGTGCATGGAAGTGTCACCATGAAGCCAATCCCTTCAAAGATTAGCTTGGGAGCAAAGATGCTCCAAACCATTAGGTGACGTGCATGAATTGATGCTGCCAGCATACATCCAAACACCTAGCAAATATTCAAACAACTTTATTAATTAACAGCTACGTAGTGAAATAAACTTGAATTAAAGTATAAAAGCACAGTATAAAACACCCAGTAGCAACAATCCCATTTAATTGCTGAGGGACTAGTGCAATGCAAGTGCTCTTAATAGCAGGAGCATAAACTACACCCCAACACAGTGACAAGAAGTTGGGAATTCCAATTTAAAACTCTACAGTCGGTAAAAAACTACTATAATAGAATTTAATAGTAAATATCTAATATAATGTCCAAAGGCAGCATTTTGGATGGGAAATTTCCTCTAACGTTACATTTTGTTGACAACGAAACCTTTCGTATTTCATCTATCTACAGTCCACAGTAGTATTTGTGTCTTGGTTTTAAGTGCAGGGTACCGTTCAGTCAGATTACCGAACAAAATTTTCATATTTATCCTGTTGTTTAACACAATCTGCAATATTCTCTTAATTGTACAGGAAACCATTTAACATTTTAACAGAACAAAATTATCGTTATCAATACCACATTTGTCGTAGGTAAACATTGGTGATGAAAACACTGATTGATTCATCATTTCAATTTCGTTATAAGCAACTGTCAACCATTTACCACTCATATCAAAACACTTCAATAAAATATTGAACAATAACAGTAACAACAATGAATTACGACAGTATTTCCAATACTCTATTGTAAAATCAAGAAAGTCAACACACTAAAACAACCACATTTAGTGCAAGAGCAGCCGACTAAGCCGATGGTGTCAGGTGGTGATGTATCTTGAGTGAATGCATTTGGGTGGGAAAATTATTCCTATAGTAGGGTACAATATCATAAACACGTCTCGTGATGCCCCTGCATCGCCTTAACCTAGCACCAACAGTCAATAGAGACAATGATTACTTGTCAAACGATTATATGATGTGTCACACGATAGTTTTCCTTTTATTAATAGCTATGTTTATTTTTCATCGTCTGATGACTATCTCGGTTAACCCAGAGGCTCGGTTAATCAGGGTTTGGATAACCGAGATCCTACTGTAACTTTTAAAAAATTTGGAAATGAAACAATTTATGAGCCAACATAATAAATATTGTATCTTAACACTTTTGTGTGTTAATCCCATTATTTGATGAATTAGTAAAACTTGCAAACTATTCTAATTTCTTTATTTGATCCTGTTTTAATTTACATATTACTTTTAATTAGTGAGTATCAAAGAACCTTTCTTATAGTACGGCACAGATGAGATACTACTAGATCTGCTACATAAGGCTGTAGAAGTAGTGTAGACAGATTGATTTTCTAAAAAGTAACGAGGGAAAAAACAGCTTCTCATGACAATGTTACAGAAGAACGCAATCTATTATTGGTGGTTTTATAAATGTTGTGGTTTCTTCTGAACTTCTTAAGTAACTTGTATTTATATGTAATTATTCCTTTAACATACATTATTATTGTCTTCTCTACAGAATTTTCTAATATTAGCACATATAATCCTTCATCTTAATTTAGAACAAGCACAAATATTTTACAAGTCCAAGCAGGATCTGTCATAATGAATCCTACTCACACAGCTGAGGCAGCTAATCTAATGGACACTAACAATGCAGACTACATTAGAGAAACAACCTTTGTACTATGTATATTCTTGGAGCGAGGTAAAAATAATAATTAAGATATAATAAATACAGTACAAGTAAACGTCACACAACACAAATTTATTACAATATAAGCACAAAATGCACAAATATATTATAATACAAGCACAAAATGCACAAATATTATGGTGATCGATTTCGGTGAACCACGCTCACCTTCCACAGACCAGAGGGATTCACAAAGACATTCATTCTTTTGTGAATCCCTCTGGTCTGAGGAAGGTGAGCGTGGTTCACCGAAATCGATCACCATAATATTTGTACATTTTGTGCTTGTATTGTAGTATATTTGTGCATTTTGTACTTATATTGTAATAAATTTGTGTTGTGTGATGTTTACTTGTACTGTATATGTACCAACACGTATTATGCTAATTAAAAAACTATATAATAAATAAAAACAAAATTACAATAAAACAAATGAGAACTGATTTTAAGACTATTTTATATTCTGGACACACTTTGTAAGGAGGCCTCCTCAAACTGAGCTAGTTTAAAATATTGAATAAAAAAGAAAATCATAAGAAACTTACTCTTTGCCCAAAAAACAGCATGTACTGCACAGATAATCTGAACATCACACGATACATTTCCGTATCACATTCAAACAGAGCAAGCTCAGCCCTTTTACCATCCTGCAGTTTGGACACAGCAAGTTTGGGTGAGACTGTCACAAGTGTATGTGGTACAATGAGCAGCAGAGGCAGCAATGCAGCATGCAGAATGTGTGAGCAGAACACATTGGCAATGACTAGGACGGCTGGACCAATGTATGAGGTGAGTGATGATCCAGAGGAGAGGAGGAAGGCGACTCGCCAGTCAATAGCAGAGAACGAAGCTTGGTGGCCAGTGGCATAAAAGAAGTGGAGTGAAGACAAGCCCCAACACACAACAGACGACCAGGAAACCATACCTGTGGACACAGTTGCAAATGGTAATGGACTATTGAAAACCATGTCAATTAATTACAAAAGAAAAAAAATCCAAACTATTGATTTTTTATGTGGCCTGAATTAAAATTTGGTTGGTTTTCAATTGACGGGATTTAAACATACACACTGACGGACTATTTGTTATCATTGGACATTTGATATAAACAATCAACCTTAGTAAAATACTTTATTACATTTAATACTGTATAAGTTGAATACAAAAAAAAAAAAAAAAAAAAAACAAATATATACCTAAAACCAACAAATTCATATGAACTGTGACAACAGAGATGACTGTCAGACATGGCCTTCTTAATTAAGGCAATAACTTTTTAAAATGTCCTATTCCCATTCCCATACAAAAAAGTATTTTTCATTTCACACACCAACAAACAAAATTGATCAACTGGAAGAGCCATTGGCCAAGTGGTCTCAGGTGACAGGACTTTGAGCCTGAGTTAGAGATCCAATCCTGTTCTTGACTGGAAGTTTTTATCAGTAAAGTTCGCCTTACTGGTTGTAATGTTGTACTGCGCTGGTCCTCCTCCTTACTCTGTCTGAATATAAGTTCCTAGCACAGACCACTAGTCTGTGGGAATGACAAGAGTGAGGGTAAGGAGAGGTCAGCTTTTCCTTGAAAAAAAACTAAATAAAATTGGGTATGAAGTTATTAACCATGTCATTATGGACTTATTAACATAACCTAGTAAATATAACTAGACATTACTTTGAGGCTCATCTGCGAAAACTACAATACACTACCAAGCATTTGCAAATAGAATGGATATCCTGCCAAAAAATACACAAATTTATTATTGTAGATTGTTTCCTTATGTTGATAAACCAACAAAGCAGTAAATCACACACTCACTTTCCCAAACACGTAATTTGAGGAATAGTATCACACACTCTTTACAGTAATCTGATCAAATTTTTGTCACTGTATAATAATTGTGTCAAGTCTACACAAGGACTTGACGAAGCGGAGACATGATGAACCCTGCGTTAACCCATCACAGCACATATGACTATGTTATAACCACAGACTTCAGTATGCCTTAAACAGGCATGGTTTATATTATCTAGAGAATTATTAAAAGAGTGTGATCAATATTTTTATTGTTATTAACAAATTGGTTATTCAATAAAACATTGATTTTTTATCAATGTCAATTTAGTTCTTTTGTACACGAGAATGGCCTGATCAGATTTGTTATTTTTGTGACTATTTTGTGAATATAAATATGAAATATGCAGTATACTTTCTAGATATTTAATAATCATACATAAAATAAGTACTTCTAACATATAATTTCTTTGGATGGTAAAAATATTGATAATCCAGATGTTCAAACTGACACAGAAAGTTACCTTTCCATTATTTATTTATTACATGTTTACCTTAGAGTATAATTAATTACATGCTCTATATTTTTTAGTTGCAATAATGTTTAATATTTTTGCTATCATAGTTAGGTATAGAAATGTTTATTCATTTTGAACTATTGATATGTGCATATACAAATTGAATAATACAAAAATTATTTAAAATTACAACAAATTAATAATTTTATAAGGAGAAAAGATAAATAGTTTAATTTCATTAACTATTATCATTATGTATAATTTCATGAATAATAATTTAATAAATAAATAATTTACTACAAAAAATATATCACACAAAATATAGTAGCACTTATACGGTTAAAGCTACCAAAAAAAGTTAAAAGACTAAGATACCTTTGGCATTACAAGAAATCGATAACACAACTGCTAGTAGCCAGAGAGACAGTGTTAGCAAGACAGCAGAGAGGGCTTGCTCAGTTGACAGTAGCAACGCTGTGAACAACGTGAGAAGCACAGAGAAGTTAAGAAATGCAGCACTGTAGGCAGTAGCGAGTCCAAATACCACCGGATAACCTTTGACATCACTGCTACTCCCAGAGCGGCGAATCAGAACCTCCTAGGCAAAATGAAGTGTGATTTTAGTGAAGAAAGATTTAAAGTACAAAATAATTGGATGATAAATTAACCTTTATAGTGCAATAACATCTAATTACGAAAAACAAATTTTTTAACAGTAAAATCCCCTTATATTTATTTAGTTATCAGGCTACAAATTACACAGGTTTCACTGTACATTTTTTCTATTTAATCAATAGAGACTGACGTATTAGATTTACAGAAGAGCGTCAAAATCCGGATTAATTGTGACCGGGTCCCTTCCAAATTTTTAAAATATCCGAATTATCAAAAATAACTTGTACGATAGCCAGACAACATCTTCAACGTAAAAAGAACTCTAAAATCGGATGTTTTTCACGTTAGCGGTTAACTATAATAAATAAATATCATTAATGTACCAAATAATTCTAACACCAAAGTATACTACACTTACATTTTACTTAAAGACTTACGATTTCAATATTTAACCCACTATACTATTATAACATTTATGCACAGCTCTACTAATATTATTGTAAATTACATAGTTAGAGGTTTTAAAAATCCTTTATAGCTTTGTTGCAATGGTTAAAAATGTATGCTTCTTTTCTAATAAAGCCTTATTGGTCACAATTAACAACTACTGTAGTTCGTCTACCTATTAGAACATAGTTCATTCGTTGGTTCAGTATAACTGTGTGCGCACAATCCCCTTTCTTCCGTCCTAAGGAAATAACAAGCACTTCTGTTCCATTCATACAGTTTTAGGTTATGTTACAACAGTCATCATATATGATATGATTGACTACTCTGTTTTATTGGATAAGCTGGCTTCTTTGGGAATTATTAAAGTACAATTAGACTTGTTCAGATCCAATTTATCAAATAGAAAAAAAAACACACATCTTAGTTGATGATGTAGAATATTCATCAAACTGAAAATTAATTAGAATGGGAGTTCCTCAGGGATCCATTCTTGGACCCCTACTTATTTTGAGTATATTAATGATTTAACAAAAATTTTATAACATGAGAATGTTCTATATGCTTATGATATTACTGCTTTAGTTACAGGAAATGATGATAATAAATTTGAATGTAAAATCAAAGAATCTATCTCCAATATTAAAATGTGGTATGAAAATAATCATTTAATTTTAAATTCAGCAAGGC
>JAQJVL010005408.1:0-35638 GCA_035578905.1 Stictocephala bisonia | reverse complement strand
CTTGTTCTCACTCCCTTAAAAAAATGTCAATAACGCGTCTTTACTTTCAAGCCATGATTAAGACAAATTTTTTTTTTAAAAAAAGGAATAATTCATAAACGACTATACCTTATCACCCCAGGGTAACAAAAGTGAAAGGTTTTTTTACGCAATTTAAAAGCCATATTAAAAATCTATGCACATAAAAAAAAAAATTTAAATGGACAAATAAAATCAGTGAATTGAATTTACCCATAAACAACAACACTGTGAGAGTACGGGTTTTAGTGGATTTAAATTTAAAATGTTTAACCACGCCAAAAACGATCCTTTTAACCAACAAGTGGAGCTTGAATGACCTGGTGGAGAGGAATCTCATGAAGAAGACCGACTAAAGCAGTTCGAGAAAGCAGTGGCCAATCTTCGAAAGGATGAGAGAGCGCAACCAACCCCAAGGCGGATGGACAACATGGGAACCCACTTCGCATCGGAGAGCAGGTCTACTTCAGATCACGGGTGCAGTCCGACCGAACCGAGGATTCCAGGAGAAGCTGCATTGCATCTATGAGGTCCGTACCAGGTGCAGCCCAGCTGAGTCCAGTGAGCATAATTGGTGCAGAGGCTGTCCAATCCCAAAGAAGTGCGAAGAGTGCCCCATAAAAGAGTCAAGGTCTAAAGAAGTGAATAAGATTATTCTTGAAGGTGGTAAATATGAGTTGGTAAATGTATGAAGGGTTTGAACTTTAATTAATTATGTATGTTTTCAGCAATTAATAATTTTCAGGTTATAAAAAAAAAAAATTGTGTAATTTTAAATAGACGGTTAAAAAAGGGTTACTTGATATATTTGAAATTTATTTAAATGTATTATTTGATTATTGAAGTTGATAATGAATGACTAATTTTGTTACATGTTATATGTCTGTTTTGTAAATACGGATTACAAATTGCTCATGTTTGTATTTCAGTTTCAGAAAAGTGAAATTAGTAATATTAATTATGTATTTTCAGCAAAAGAATGTTATGTCATGTAAATATTTGATGATTGTTAGATTAAAATTGTTAGATTAAAATTGTTAGATTAGAATTTGTTAGATTAAGACTGTCAAAGTTATTTTTTTTAAAGTTTAATGACATTTTTATGTTCGAATAAATTGCTTGGTGGATAAAAAGTAAAAAAAAGAGTAAACAAATTTTATTTATGTAAAATTATCTTGAGTAGTGAAATGAAATGAAATAGGTTTAAAGCTTTTTGTTTAATATGTAACAATATCGTATAGCAAAAGTTTATATTATAATAAAAATTTATCCTACAAACTAATGATACATAAGTGATGTGCTAAAAAATAACTAATAGTAAAATTTCCCAGCAAAAGCTAAGTGGGGGGAGTTCATTCCGTTTCCACAAGAAATAAACAAAACCCGCATTCCCATTCACCTACAAAACACCTCTTCTAACAGCCCAACTAACATTTACAAATATACACAGGGATCCCCTCTCCCGAGCCGTTTCCGCCAAACATTAGAAAAGTCCAAGCTAATAAATTTTTTCCACCCCACAGAAAATAAACAAGGCGAGAGCCACTAAGTTAGCCTTTTTTTTAAACGAGAACCTTTGAGAAAATTTGTTTGGACATTTTTTTTGTTTTCCCCCTTTTTTTATATAATCTTTGGGAAGAATGTTTTTAAAATTGAACCGCCTGCTTTTATAAGAAACGGTTTGCCGTTCCAGGGCCGTGTACGGTGCCCGAGCCACCTCTAAAACTGTGACCTACTTCTTTTTGTTTTTCGTGTTGAATAGGAATTGTCCACCCCCCTAAACCTCGTGTTTAAATTACATTTTGAAAATCCTACAAATAAAGTGCAGTCCCTCCAAAAATGTAAAATGCAAGGGCAGCCACGTTAGCAAACCCTTAATTTCCCACCCCCCTGAAGGGACCTGTTTTGCATGACCCTCCTTTCTAACTTTTTTTTTTTTAATTTGGAAAAAATTATTTCCGTATTTGCCCCCCCCCCCTCTTTTTTTGTAAGCCGAAAGTGACTCTTTTTGAAAGTTTTTGTCACTTAAGTAAACAGGCCTACCCCAACAGTCTTAACTCCCGTAGGTAAGGTTGGAAGGGGTTAAAATGAGGACCAACATTTAGGCCCATTTTTAACTTGTACCTTTTAAACTGTTGCCAAAATTTTGAAATGTTTTTTCTCAAAGCAAAAAAAAAAAAAAATACCAGAGGCAAATTTTTTGCACAAAAAACCGACTTGTCAATGGTGGCCCAGCTTCCAGGTCAACGCCATAATCCTAGGTTGAAAAATTCCCCAGGAAACCTTGACAGTGGTTTGTTTTCCCCATCCAAGAAAAGAATTGGCCCAATCACACCAATTAAATCAGTGGGCCTTTAAGCAAAGACCTCTTGATTCTCCCCTTAAAGAAAAAATGAAAAATGTTATTTATTGTTTTTTTTTTGAATGAGGTTTTTTTTTGTAGAATAAAATTATTCCATTTTTCAAAAAATTGCCGAAAACACAAGGTATATAAGAATTAGTGAAACGCTTTTCAAATTTCAAGTTTGCAAAGGAAATGGACTTTCAGCCCTTTTTTTGAACAGAGTGTTTAGTATCGTCCCCCCTCCCGCCCAATATTGAAACGAATTATTTTCCCACTCAAACAGAAGAACCCTAACCTTCGTTTAAACCGTTAAACCAGGAAGAGAAAACCCGGGCCCTAGAAATAGGACTCCTGGTGGAAAACTTCCCCACAATGAACTTTTTTTTTTTACTATTTAGAAAAAAATGAATCACCCAATTATTTGAACACATTGACCTTCCTGTTTGTCCCCCCCCTAAGTAATGGATTTTTTTGGGAGGGCCACGAGCAAAGGAGGGCCACGGAAATTGCCATATTTCCTTTTCCAAGTTTTTTTTGCCCAAATAGAAAGGGTTTTGTGATTGAACACCAATCCAAAGGCCTTGGGACAAGTCTAAAAAAAACACCCAAAACCAGTTTTTTTTTGTCCTGCTTTCCCCTAACCTGTCCAACAAACAAATTCGACCAGTCCTCGTTTGACAAGCGTCCCCCCCCCCCCCCCAATGGGCTGACTTTCCCATGTCTTAAAACCAAATTGGGTCCCCCCTCCAACCATCCGAATCTTCTCCTTTTTTTATCAAGGAAAAAATCAAGCAGCCTGGAAAAGAATATACTTTTTTTCAAAGAATTTTTTTGCTTTTGGGGGGAGGCTTGGTAAAATTGAAATAGGGCGGGTAGTTCGTTTCAAGACCCGTTGGGTTTCCCCTTCTTCCTTTTTTTAAACACCGGTGGGAACTAACCTTTTGCATTTTTAATTTGAAGGAAAACAACCCGTTTTAATGTTCCTTCCCTTCCCCGCTGTCTATTTCCGACCAACAGATTAGAAGGTCCAGAAAAGTGAATCAAGTGCTGTAAAAAAGTTTATCTCATAGTTTTTTTTTTATCCCACCTGATGAGTAAAAGAGTCCGTGAAAGTAACCAAAAAGTGTATATCTTAATGAACATAACAAAAATAATGCCCCAAGGAAAGAAACGGGAAATACTGATCCTACAGAATTGGGTAAAAAATTGTCCCCCCCCATTTTGCATTTCTAACCTTCCTTATTAGGCATCATTCAAGTGAACAAAAAAGTGAAAGCGGTTTCTCCCGCAAGCCCAAGATAAAACCATGTTTTTTATAATTAGATCAAGGGGCTTTTTGTTTTCTGGTGTAAAGAATCATTAGTTTTATTTTGGAAAATATAAATGAGAAGAATGTGGTGGAAACAGACAGAATGTAGCCTAATTTAACTACATTTCCCGTTAAATGCAAGGAAAGGAAAATGGTTTATTATTGGCCTATGGAATCCCTCATAAATGGTGTTCCACAATGCCCAATCTGGCAATTGCAAAGAAATTTGTTGGAAAAACCTTGCAGCCACAAAATTGACTTTTTAGAAAGAAAAACTTTTTTTTTCCGATTTACAATACATCATAAGATAAATTGAAGTAAAAAAAGCAAAGGATCCTGGAAAAAACCCTAATTTACATCTAAATGCCCTCCCCCTCTTTCCCCGACAGCCGAATTAATTCAAAGATTGTACAAGATATGGTAATGACCCGGCCCAAAAATGGAAATTCCAAATCTGTTTTTTTTTTCCAGTAGTTCCCAAATTAAAAAAATGGAAAAAAAGTCCCATGGCAAGGGGAGGAATGTTGCTTTGTGTAAAGGAAGAACAAAGTTTGCAAAAAAATGTTTTTTTTTTAATGAAATTATTCCTATACATATTAAATTCACATATCTAACTAATTTTCCTTGAGGAATATTTGTATTTCCAATAATGGGTGGTATATGCCCCCAACCTCTCTTCCAGTGTTTTTATGTAAAATTGCCATTACAAAACCTTGCTTTTATTTTTTTTTTTAATGTAAATGTTTTTGTGAAAAATGCAAGTTACCATTCCTGTTTATTATTATTTGTACGATTCAAAATGATTTATAAACATGGTTAAGTCAGAAAAAACCCATATAAATTTATTTTATTAAAACCCAAAAAGTTACCATAATATTTTACCAAGGTTTTCCTGTTTACTTGCCACAACACACGTGTGGCCCCGGTGTCTGGTAAACGCTGGGTTTGCAGTCCCCCCATATATTCAACTAACCAAGAATGTGAAAATAATATGGACCCCCTAGGCCCCTCGCCACAGGAACCCCCTGGGATTATTTTTGTTTCCCCTTTTTTTACCCTCACTGGCCGCCATAAACCATCCCAAACATTTTTTTAGGAAAAGACATTTTTTTTTTTGATTATATTTAACCCACAACAATTTTTGGTTCCTAGAACAATGTAAATAATTGCTTTTCTCTTAACTTTTATTTTCAAATTATAATGAAATGAAGGCAATCAATTTTCAAATATGAATTACTTAATGAACCTGACTTACTTTTTCCATTAAAAATTGTAAGCTGACTAAATAAAATCATAGGAACTTTTATAAACATTTTTTCCCATTTTTTTTTTTGGAATAATGATTAAGAAAATAATAACCTTTCCTACACAGTAACCATTGTTAAAACCTTTTCCAAAGTATTATTCAATTAATGATATGATTAAAATCTTTTTACCATATCTTAAAAAACTTTTTCTGGGGGTTCAAGATGCTTTCCCTCGTTACAAATTGAAAATTATGATAAAAATAAAACCCACAATATAACTTAAAATTATTATTAAATTAAGGAATTACAAAAAGCAAAGTCCCGGATAACCCAAAAATTTTTTTTCTTACGGTAAAAGTAAAAATATCCCCCCAAATTATCAATCAGTGGGTGGGGGATTCCAAATGTTTTTTAAACACATGTACATCTCAGAACCCAAGGAGCCTTTTAGGAAAGAAATTGAAATTTAGCTTGTTTTTAATGCAACTCTCGTGTGTGTTCTTTAACTTTTATTTCCTTTTTTGAATTGAATTTTTCCCTAAAGGAATTTTTAAGTTGAAATTTTTAAAAAAATAAATGGTTTTTTTTTTTACGGATTTTTTACCATAGCAATTAAATAACATTAAAAATAATTTTTTTTTTTTCCACCCTTAAACAAATTTAGTCCCCCCCCCCCAAGAACACATTTTTTTTAAACTCATTTACCTCTTAAAATATTACAATCATATTTTGAAATATTTTTTTAAAAAATAAATAACCACCATTTTTTTTTTAACTTTATGCAAATAAAGTAATTATATAAAACTTTTTTATCATGTAAAACAATTTACAATGATACGTTTTTTCCTTTTTTTTTATTTGAGATTTTACTATAAAGGGTTTTTTTACGAGATTTCTGTTTTTATATTTTGAATTCAATCCACAAATGAATAAAACGTGGTCTGTTTTTATGGTTTAAATGGCTTTGTTTTTTTTTTTAATAAAAATTAAAAAAACAAAACAAAAATGTAAAAATCTAATTTTTTTTTACACAAAAATTAATCAAACTTTTAAAGAAAAATTTAAATTGTGGGCCTGACTCCAAAATAAAATGAATTAAAATTTATCCCAAAATTTAACTTACTTTGTTAACTTTAAGGTAAATATATACTTTTTTTGTGAAACTAAATTTCAAACATTTTTTTTGAAAAATATTACTTTAAAGCTACTAAAAATTAGTATTTTTTTGAGCTTTTTTAAAGCTACTAAATAGAACAATTTTCAAAATCTTTAATACTTTATATCATTTTACTTCAAAATAAATTAAATACTAAACTCTTTTTTTTTTTTATTCTAACTAAGCCTAGATGAAATAATTTACATACCAATATAAAAGTATGAAAAATTGAAATAAAAAGTACTTGACAAACAAAACCCATATAAAACCATTTGGTAAGTTTGAACACTTGGAAAATAAATAATGTTTTTTTAAAAACAAAAAAAATTGGGTTGTGCGTCCCCGGACCACAACGGTTAGGGAAAAAGTTTTATACTTCTTTTGGGCCCATTCTTCATACACCCACCACCCACACAACACAAACAGACAGGATTATATAAATGAAATATAAAGGACCCATTTTTTTTTCCAATATTAATTCCATTATATTTTTATCCTTTCAAATATTATTTAAATACGTGACCTTCATTTAAATTTAATAATGTTATACACCCTATATTAAATCATTAAATTCAAAAAGTAATTTTCTTTTTTCTTCGATTAAATTTCTTTTCTTTCGATTAACAAATCGATATAATCGATAGTTTTTCCCCTTTAAAAAATTTGTTTCTACTTTTTTTCAGCCGTGAAAAACGCGGTTTTTCTCGACCCAACATCCCCATTTTCCCAAAAGTGTCCTAATAACGGGCCGCAAAGGAAGTTATAAAAAACTTCAAAAATTTACTCACAATTTATAAGAAACTGTGGAAAATATTTATTAATTAAAAAAAAAAATGGTCTGTTAACAAGCTGATATTTTTTACAAAATTTTAACAGAGTCAAAAACAAAATACAAGGTGAAACGACTGAAACCCAACCAAGGTTTTTTTTTGGTATCCCTGGTGTTTTTCCCCCGTCCTACAAAAGGACATGGTAACAGGGGGTTGCCCCCTGAGGTGAATTCCCCAAAATTTATCCCAAATAGCCTTTTAAAAACCTTTCCCCTTCATGCCTTTTTTTTATAGAAGTAATAGCAACAAAGTTGGTCATGGAAACAATTTATTTTCTCCGAAAAACAAAAAAAAAAAAAAAAGTAAAGGGACAACAAGCAAAACATAAGTTTTTAATTTAATTTTTTTAGGATTCCTCTTTTTTTCTTCAAGAAATGTAATAAAAATATTGCCCCCAAATTTACGCGATTTTCAAAGCAGTACACAGAACAAAACCTCGTTATTTTATTTTAAAGATAGCAATGATCTCCAAATTATTTAATCCCGTTTTTGTTATACTTTGCCAAAAACAACTTTTTTTTTAAATGTTTTTTTTTATACGCCAAAAAGCATTTTTTGTAAGAGAGTTAAACTCCCCCAAACGTTGCTTATGAGGTCTCAAAACCCCCTTTTTTTTTTTTTGCCAAATATTTTTTTTTTTCCAAATTTTTTTAACTTTTGAATAAAAATTGAAAGGGATTTTAATAAACCAATAAGATTTTAGAAAAAATTATAAAATTAAAATATAAACTCCTAAAAAATTTAATTTAACTAAGGAAATAGTTTTTTTTTTTTTGTAAAAAATGTATATAAGTTTTTCGTAATACTGTTATCCCCCATGCCAGTATTTAAAAAAAACCTTTCCCCAAGTCCAATAAAAAACTGCCATTTTCCCAACCCTCTGTTTTTTCTCACCTTTGCCAGTGGGAAAATTAACACTGAATATTTACAATCAAGAAATTCATCCTGTCCCTCTGTTCAAATCTAAATTTAATGGCCCAAAATCTTTTCACTAATGTCAACGTTTGCCCTTTATCCTTTTAAAAAGCAAAATGCAAATGTGTTAAGGTTTTTTGCCCCGGGCGTGGGGAAATTCAAATTTAAACGTGTCCAAAGCTGGTCCCTCTTGGGCGTCACACACCTGGAATGGGTTAGTCTCTTGAAAATCTCTACATTGTGGTTTGTTAAATAGTTCCCCCACTTTTTGGTTTTAATCTATTTTTTTAATACAACACCTAATCCTGTGAATTAAAATTATAAATTATTTTTTGACGATATAATTATACATTACAATTTTTTTTTTAATCAATTAAAATTTTTCCCAGAATAATTGCAAATAAAAATTCTATGCAAAGGAAAAAAAATTTAAAACCTTTAATAACAGAATTAAATTAATATTTTTTGTTAGTTGATTTTTTTTTGTAATTTTGTAAATTTAAATTTTTTATTTCCTTTTTTTTTTTTTTGTTTTTTACTTTAACAAATTTAAAAATTAACACAATGAAAATATACCGTTGAACCAATTCCAATCTGAATTTAAACTGCACAATTTTTTTTTTTTTTTTTTCTTTTCGCTCACTTGGTAAATTATTGTCCTTTTTCCAGCTAATTGATAATGTATGATGTACCCCTTTCATCCCCCTTAACAGCTACCAAAAGTACTAAATTATAACTTTCTTCGAAATACAAAATTTGATTTTATAGTAAAACTAGCAAAACGCAAAATTTATTTTTTATATGTTTAAATACATTAGTCTAATGAGTTGGGGAAAAATACAGACCTATTTTTTTCCAGTTGTAAAAGGAAGCTAGTCAAAAAAACCTACAATAATTTTTTGAAAACAAGTTCAGTTTTTTTTTAACTTAGTAACTTCAGCCTTACAAAATTGTAAAAAATCACTGATTAGTGAATCTTTTATTAGTTGCTGCAAATAGCACCATAAATATGTTTAACTATAAAATACTAATTTTTAATAATGTTCTTTTTTGTTTGTTTTTTTCCTATAGGAAAGTTTTTGAAAATTTTTTTAGAAAAATGAAAAAAAAAAAATTTTTAACAGGCCCAATTAAGCTTTCCTTATTCCAATTACATTCACTAACAAACAAGCTTAAGGGATCATTGTAAACTGTTTTGACATTTCCAATGATTTTGTCCCCCAGAAAAGAGGAAATCGTAAATTGTACTTATACAAATTTATTTGAGAATTTTTTTTTAATGATAAATTACGCTTTTTTATGGGAAAGCCAAGCTGACATTTTTTTATGTTTATTATTAATAACAGCTCCCTTTTAAATAAATTGTATTTCCTTTTAAGCAGTAATTTTTTTTTTACATTTTTTACAAAAAATTAAATAAAGTATTGTAAAACAAACATTTTATTCTTAAAAAATTGAATAAATGGAGGGTTTAAACGTAATAAATAGAAATACCCAATTAAATCTTCCTCACATTCAATAACGAATTTTTTTTTTTTTCATAATTAATTGAATCTGTTTTTACCTAAATAGTTTTTTTCCTTTCCCTAATGGAAAAAACTAATTTATGAGAAAAATACTTGGTAACAATGTGGGGCAGACATTATCTTTTCAATGTCCCCGATAAAATGATTACGATTGGTTTATTTTTATTAAACTCATCCAAAAGTCCAGAAAATAATTAAACCTTTTTTGGTTCTTCATTACACAGTTTTTTTTATCTACTTTTTGATAATCAACTGAAAAATTGTTAATTTTTTTGGTAATATTCCCCCATTCTGGTTTTTTTTGGTTTGTGATTCAGAATTCCAAATTTGTTTTTTTTTAATCGGGGCCCCCTTTATGTTTGTCCCCAGACTCCAAAAAAGAATACTACTAAGCCCCATGGGGTTTTTTTAATTTTGTTGTGTTTTTTTTTTTTTGAGATTGTTGGTCCCCAACTAGGATTTCCTTTAATGATTAGTTTTTTTGATAAAAACATTTGTAAGGGGAGTTTAGTAATTTATTTCTCTATTTTTTTATTTTTTTGTTTTATCAAATTACTTTTTTTTTTTTATCAATCAATTTTGAACAAAATCAATAATGAATGATAGTTTGTTTTTTTTTTGTTTTTCCTAATAAAGTTTTTTTATTTGAACTGAGTTTTTTTTTATTTTTTTTTTAAAATTAAATTGAGCCTTTTTACAATGCAACAACCAACTTTTGATGCCTTTCAATATTTTAAATGAAGTTATTAGTTTTTTTTTTTGGGGGTAAGTTAGTCCCCCCCCCCCGTGGTAATTTATTTTTTTTTTTTTATTAAACAGTTTTAATTAACCTGTTTGTTTTTTGGTCCTTGGTTTTTTTAAACAATAAAATATAAAAAAATTTGCCAAACAATTTTTTCCCAATACAGTATCAAATTTTTTTTTTTAATGTTTACATGGCTAAACAAACCTTAAATAATTAATTAATTTTCTTCCTTAACTAACTGTTTATATAATTAAAAATGAAAAAACAATAACAAATTAATTTTAAGAAAAACTAATTTTTTACATTTAACGAAAATATATATGTGTTTTTATAAAACAAGTAGGAAAATTTACACATGAATAACTTAGTAGTTTTTTTAGTTTTTACTTTTTAAAGTCTGACCCTTGAGTGGTGGTGGGCAAGTCCGACCCTAATTTAACATCTGTTTTCATGGAAAACACATAATTACAATGAATAACAGAGTTTTAGGGTTTATAGTTAACTATAAAGTCCTGAACCCTGTGAGTGTTGGGGTGCAGTCCCCGTACCCCCTATTAAACATCTGGTTTCATGGAACCACATAATTAACATTATATAATAACTTGAGTAAGTTAGTTTTTTACTAAGTCCCATTGACCCTGGTGAGTGTGTGCAGTCAACCCCTATTTAAACATCTAGTTTTGTCATGGAAAACCACATAATTTTTACATGAATAAAACCCTGGAGTGTAGTTTTAGTTTACTTTTAAGTCCTGAACCCCTGTGGAGTGAGGGTGTGCAGTCAAACCCTATTAAACATCTTTGTTTCATGAGGAACAACAAATAATTACAAATGAGATAAACTGAGTAGTTTTTTTTTTAGTTTACTTAAAGGTCTGAACCCTGGTGGAGTTGTGTGCAGTCCCAACCCCCAATTTTTAAAAACATCTGTTTCATGAGGAACAACCATAATTTAACATGAATAACTGAAGTAAGTTAGTTACTTTTTAAAGTTTCCCCTGACCCCTGTGAGGTGTTGTGCCCCAGACCCCCCCCCCCAACCCCCATTAAACCAATCTGTTTTCATGGAACACATAATTACATGAATAACTGAAGTAGTTTTAGTTTTAACTTTAAGTCCCCCCCTGGACCCTGTGAGTGTGGAGCCAAGTCCCAACCCCCATTTTAAAAACCATCTTGTTTTCATGGAAAACAACATAATTACATGGAAATAACTGAAGTCAAAAGTTTTTTTTTTAGTTTTACTTAAGGTCTTACTGAGAACCAACGGTTTTTTTTTTTTTTTTTTTTTTTTTTTTTTTTCAACTTTGTGCCTGAGGCTCCTTTCCTGAAGCCCTGCAGGCCGGTTTCCTGTTTGAGGTTTGCCTTTGGTTTGGGTTCGGCTTTCCAGCCTTGGCCCCCTTCCTTCCCTGCTTCGGCCTCCCTGTTTGGGTTTTTTCCACCTGCCCTTCTTCTTGCCAAGCCTGAGCTACCCCGCAAGCCTGCCCCTAAACCCTCTCACGCCCCATGAACCAGAAATTCTCCCTGGTGATCGATGGGGATGGAATCCCTGGAAAGGAGCTTTCTTAAGTTTCCTTTCCCTGGTGGCCCTTTTTCTCAGAACTTAAGTTGAGATGCCCGGCATGCCTACTATCTATATATCTCACAGGCCTGGGGGACTTTGCTTCGTCCCTGGTTTTTTTTTCCCATAATTTGGTAAGAAAGGTCCCCCGTATTTTGGGGAGTTTTGCTGAGTTTTTTTTTATTTTTTCTGGTCTTGGCCCAGTGGATGCCCCTTCCGGTGGACTCGTTCCAATCGATGAGTTTTTACCCTTACTTTTTCCGTCATTTCCTTCCCCTTTCCCGACTTCCAGGGAGAGGGAATGGTCCCCTGGACAAGAAATTTTTTATAGGTTCCACAGGGGTAGGGGCGAGTCCCCTCCTGGGCAGCCTAATGTCCCTTCTTCAAAGTCCAAGGAGCCTTCGTCCAAAGCGTTGCCCGCCTCCAACCCTTCTTCCCTTGAAAGCCTGACAACCGTTCACCCGTGTCATCCATGGATTTGGGCATTTCCTCCAGAAAGAACGGTTGGGGGCAAAAAGATTTTTGGTTTTTTGCTGGTGGTTTTCCTTCTAACTTTTTTTTCCGGGAAGCTTTGCCCATCAGCTTTTTGTTGGGCATTTTTCTGGTTTTCGCGCCAGCGTGCAGTTTCCCATCAGAACAGCAAAGGGAGGGAAATTCCTGAAGGGAGTCCCCCATCCCGTGGCCTTCCTCCCCACCCGTCCACGACCAGCTATGTGTCCTGTAAGGTGGGTGGAAGTCCCAGCCAGTGAGGGTCCCCGTGGTTTTTTCTTCGGCCCCCCCCTCCTGTTTCCTGTGTTTTGCCCTTGTGGGCCATACCTGGGTTCAACATTCGACGTTGAACCCCTGTCCCCAACGGTGCCTCGAGGACCGTGGGGCGGGAAAACGCTCACGGCGGGGGTTTTTTGCCTCCAAAACAGTAAAGCTTCCCCCGCCGTTTGTTGCGAACTGACCCCCCGTGGCCCATTTTTTTGCCTCCTCCTTGAACCCGCGTGCCCCCCATAGAGCAAGGAGCCGTCCGGGGGATGTTTTTATTCGGGCCCTTGCCCTGGCAATGGCTTTTCCCTGGGACTTAGGGCGGTCCACCTCGGTGTGTGGGTCCTGGCGTTTATTTTTTTGTAATCTTTTTTTTTTTGGTGTACGGTGTGGGGTGTCCGAGCCCTTCTCTCATATCTCACCTTGGGATTTTTTCCCCTGGTTCGGCATGCAGTAAATCATCCCAGCCTTTTTCTCTATTTTGAGTTCCCCCTTTTGAACCGCCTTAGGAGACTTTTGTTCCCAGGCACACCCGAGCCCTTTTCCCCTTCCCTATTACTTTTGCTGGACGGCATCCCCCAAACTCCCTCTTACCCCATACTTCTAAAAGCCGTCATTAACAGTTTTTTTTTTAAAAATCGAAGGATTTGTTTCTGGAGGTTGGGGGTTTTTTTTCTTTGTTTTTGCCCAATGGACCTTGGCGGGTTTTTCCTTAGTATCCTAGGGGCAAAGAACTTTAAATTTCATAAGAGTGGTAATGGTTGCCTTGACCTCCAGAAAGGCGCCAGAATTTAATTTTTTTTTCAAGTTTTGATCGGGCCCGAGTTATTTTTTTTGGTGCCCTCTAGTAGTGATTCCTGACTGCCCTCCCTGCACGTCCAGAAAAGGTTTGGGGTTTGGTGAGCCCCGGAACCAACCCAAGGTGGGATTCCAGTTGGTCCCCATCTCCCCCTGAAGCAGGCGGAAGGCCATTAGGAAAGGCCTTGTGTTTTTTTTGCCGGTTTTTTCCTGATGTGGGGCTTACCGGCTTGGACTTGGGGTCCCCCCCCCACTTCCTCCCTTTCTGGGAGTAAATGAGAAAATCCACCTCACCGATTTTCTCAGCCCAGTTAGAAAGTTCCATCCTAAACAAAAAACCTTGGCTCCCCCAAAAGAATGAAGGTTATGAAGGGCTATGATTGAGGATTCTTTCCCCCCTGAGCAAAAAGGGGTGGGTGATTGAAACCCCGTCTCGTTCCTGCTTATATGCCAGCCCCCCAGCTTTTTTTCTTTGTGCCCCAAGCCCTAAATGGGTAAAAAAGTTTTCCTAGCTTTGTGATGGATTTAATCGGAGGCCTTTCAACGCTAAGGGTCCGCTATTTTTTGACTTCGGTAAACACCCTTTCCTGCCCTGGATTTTTTTGCATTCTTGCTTTTGATTGGGTTTCGGTAAAGGCCTAAATTTTTTTTTTCCCTTTCAGTGTGTTTTTTTTGATTATTGAACCAAGGCCCTAAACAACAGATTTCCATTGAAAGAAGGAATCATCGGCCACCATAACCCAGATGTCCCGTGGATTTTCGTAAAACCCACCGCTCTGCCTTACCCAATTTGAGGACACATCCCCCCCCACCAAAGCTGGGAAAGCGTGGGCCAATTACCCGGGGGATGGCTCAAAAAACAAGGGTCGAGGCATGGGATCAACGGGTGGCAAGTTGGAGGGTCCCAAGATAACACTCTGGGCATGCTGTGAGGAGCAAAACTAAATTTATTAAAATTAAATCAAGAGGCAAAATAATAATTAAATCCAAAAAAACGTCAAGAAAGGCCCCCACCAATAATTTAAACGTGGCCAGAAAAGGCCCCCCAATAATAAATTAGCAACTTAAATTCAATAACCCATATAAACAACAAAAAATAACAATATACAACACAAAAACTACAGAAAACAACCAAACCTCCAACCACAAATACCAAAAATTTTTAACAATTCAATTTTTTTAGTAATGGCCCCCTCTATCCACTGCCAGTTTTTTGGCCCCCTGAAGACTCCCAAAAAACGTAAAGGAAAAAATGTTTTTTAAATTAACAAAAATTTTAAAAGGTGGAACAAACTTAGAAACCAAATTTTAGAAAACCCCAAAAATAAAAAAAGTGAAAATTTTAGAAAAACGGTCTTGGTGAAAAAAACAACAAAATTAAAACCGGCAAAAATTTTAGCCCCACATATTCCCCTTGATTCCACCCGAAGGCCAGGGAAGTAAAGAAAGCCCCGGCATCCTCTGGGGCATGCTTCCGAATTGAAGTGTTAACTAAAAAGCCACCATAAATTCCCCTTTTTGGTTGAGTATTTTTTTTAAAAAAAAATAAACAATGTGAAAAAAGAAAATCTAACCACGGTACCGTTTTTTTTCGAGGTAAAAAATTGTGCCACTATTTCAAGTGGACATCTATATAGCAATGAACAAAAAGAACATAAATAAACAATCACTAGGCCTAAACATTAAATACAATAACATAACTTAACCATAGGGACCTAACAACTATAAAAATCTAAAAAGATATAACAACAAATAAAACTAATTAATTAATAACAAGGAATATAAACTAATTAAAAATAAATAACAATAAATATAAATAAAATAAATATTAACATCAAAAAAATCTTGGGTATTTTAAAAGCTTTTCCCTCTTTAATAAAAAATAATTAAGTCCCCATGGCTGTTTCATAATTCACTGTCCAGGTTTTTAGTTTTAGGCCTAGGCCACACCAAAAGTTCCGCAAACCTTTTTCTTCTTTTTTTTATCTATTTTTTTTTTGTTTTTTTATAAATCACCCCCAGCTCAGCCGCCGGGAAAAGATGGAAAGAACTGACCTGAGGACTGAAGACTTCTACCCCCCCAAAGATGTAGGGCGGGTAGCGGGCAACTCCAGGCTCCAACATGGTCCTCAGGCCAGGCTAGCAGTGGAGAATATCGAAGTTCCCCCGGACGGCGGGCTGAGGGCTGAAAGTCCCACTCAAGGACCCTGGACTGTAGGACAACACCACAGCACATTAAAAACAGTCCAGCCATCACAACACAAATATTATACATAACCACTAAACATGACATGGCAAAACAAAACGGGCACAGACAAAATTATACAGGATTAGCACACTAGAAAAAATAAGAGATCTATTTTTTAGGTTATGAAAATTTAGGTTGGAAACTCAGATCTAAGACGAATTACAGATTAACAAATTATCAAAGAATTAATTACGTATATGAACTTAAAATGACAAACTGAAAACCAGGCTATGGAACATGAGCAATAGGAATTAACATGAAAAGCTAAAGATAGGCTAGGTTATTGTCAATGAACAAAAAATATGGTAAATCGGTAACTACAACTGTAAAAAGGCTCAATAAACATCATACAGAATTACAATTGAAAATAAAACAAGATATAATAAAGCAATTACTGGTAAACCTGTAACCTGGAGCACATGGCTCAAACATAGGTTAACTAAACTAGACAAAGAAAATACAAATTTAACAAAACCCTACAACACAAGCAAGAACGATTAATATGATGGAAACAAAATATTCTCACCAAAAGGGTGATTCGATATTAGAAATTTACAAAATGAACACTTACGTTACAGTGTCTCTCAGCCACGCATAGTTGAACGGCAGACAGCACAAGACTAACCTCCGCAGCCCCACTGAACAGCTCGAACCATCTAGAAGGCTGGCCAAGCGGACCGAAGCTTCTGGAACACGGAACTTAACGGAACCGGGCCAACGGCTACCAAGTACACGAAACGCAGGGCAAAAGCGAAACTCAGGCAGCCTGGCAGACAACGACGAAAAAACGAAACTGTACCGGTCCAAGACCCGGTACAGTGCTGGTACTTTCACTGACACTTGACTGTCACTATGACTGTACATTACTAAACAGATCAAGTTGATATGTTTGAAGTTACAAGACACAAAGAGAACTTCACACATAACTAGATATCAATTCTGGTCGAGTTAGCTTTAAGAGTTACAATAAACCACATATATTAACTTGAGGATTATTTAAATTCATGGTAAATTTTCTATTTGGCTAATTTCTGTACGAATATGACGGAAAGAAAAGTTTCAGACGATGTATACGAAATCTTTGATCACTAAAGAGGGGAAAGGATGAAACCGGGCCAGGATCATTGAAATCCTTGCAGGTGAACATTTTCAATGCAAATCCATGGTTACCTCATGGACCAATGGCTAACTCTACCATACAAGACATATATTTTATTGATTATATGTATGATAAATAAATTTTACAGTCTTGAATTCATTCCTAGACTCCAATTCAAGGCATTCCTACTTTATTAGCCTAGAATGACGTATAATTCAAACAAACGTTGAATTGTTAGGTTACATGTTGGAAACAGATATATGTTGATACTAATAGTTATATTTACAAACTAGGTAATAACTGCATAGGTTTAAGGGGGGTGGTACACTATTAAACTTCAAAAAATCACATTTTTCAAATGAATTTTTTTCTTACAACCACATGTTTTATGAGCAATTTAGTAAAAGAATTATTTTGATATCTCAATTTTTGAAAAAGTTATGGAGGAAAAGCCCAAGCGATGCAAGGGCGATTTTGGAGCGATTTTTGCCCAGAGGGCCCAGAATCATGGTGCACTTATCGAAAAGCAGAGGCATCAAACACACTAAACACATATAAGCTTAAAAAATACAATTCCAGAAGCCATAATGGAATTCATAAAGCCTGTTTTTGTTGATCTTTCTATGCCTTCGTTCTTACGGAGATGTTTGAAAGGCAAAAACCCAGAACACAAATGAAAGTTATAACAATGTTTTGTGGTCTGTGTGTCCTAAAAGAGGGTTTGCTGGAGCCAGTGTAATTAAAATAGCTGCTTATGAAGCTGTTTTGGTGTACAATGAAGGAAACAGAGCAAGGTCTAAAGTTCTGGATCATTTGAAAATTGTCCCCAGTAAAAACTTTCAAAAAGCTATGTACGAATTCGACGTTTCCAGGGTTACGAAGGCTGAGACAAAAATCAGAATTTGAAACTTTGGAAGCAAGAAGAGCAAGAAGACTGCAGAGACTTAAGAAAGAACAGAAAGACAAAGAAGTTGAAGGAGTTTTATATGCTGCAGGGGAGTTTTAGTCTGGTTTTTGTTTATTTTTTGGTGCTTTTAAAGTTAAATTGTGATTTTCCGAAACCAGTGTTTTTTATTACCATTTACATCATATCTCAAAAACTATTGATGATATCATCACCAAATTTTTATGGACTGTGTATTAGACCTATAGCTACAATATGAACCTCAATCATCATGGTAAGTTCTAAACTTTGCTAATAATTTAAGTGTTTTCATTAAAAAAGGGTGCGTATTTAAATTTTGACTTTTAAGAAATGTTGAAAAATTACTTTTTTTCATCCCAAGGTTGTAATTTTGCTTCAAACCGTTGCCTTAATCATTCTAAACAAGAAAAAATTGACTTTAGCAAAATATATCAAGAGACAAATAAGTTATGATGTAAACGAAATATGCAGATTTAATTTTTTGGGTTTTTTAAAAAAAATATATAAAACATGCATTTTTAAATTTTTTTCAAAGAAATATTTTTTTTAAGTAGTGTCGGGTCTACTTAAGTAACTGTGAAAAAATTAAAAATATCTGATTAAAAATAAAGTAGATAAAATTTTTTTAACATTTGACCACAAAACGATTGCGCATATGTGTACCACCCCCCTTAAATACCTCTTAGTGCTAAGAAAGTATATCTAACAAAAATAGTTGTTGAGGAAAGTAAGAGATTATATTATTAAATACAGCTATAAACTCAAATAATTTAATCTGTTGTCAGCAGTTTATTTATATTGTAAACTATACTGGGTAAAGATTAAGATTTAAAATGCAGTTCAGATAGAATTATATAAATTAGTATATTTGGATATACAATTAATTAAATTAAGTTGAAATACAAATGTTCAATAGTACATTGATTACGTAATTCACAGTTCCGATATTTATAAACAATAATTAGTAATAACTTTATGTATTATTTTACCAGCATGTCTAACAGTGACTTTTTTTATTAGCAAGAATGTTTAGTAAAAGAAATGTACTAAAAATCTATATTCAAATAAGAATTTTGAATATTCTGCTATTTTGAAACACTAACATAATATTATTTAATTTATTTATTACTAATTTAAAATAATGTTAACAAGCTTTTATATTTTTCATTTTAGGTTTTTAATTATAAATTTATATCAGATTAAGAAGGACTTAGCTGTTTTGAAATGGGGATTTCCATTAATATATTGTGTTATGGTGAGTTACAATGATAATCCAGCTTACCATGGACTAGTACCGTCAAACAAGAGCTGTGTGGTAAGCCAACATAATATTTGTCCCAAAATTATAATAATTTTTAGAAGGATAGTTTTTATAGTTTAGCAGACTACATAGTCGTCTATTCTTCTTAACCATTATTATTAAACGTTTTATAATATTTTAACATTAAAAATACTTTAATTGGTAGGAACTACTTCAATAGGTAATTAAAAATGTTAAACTAACCACAATAATGGTGAAATGAATTCATTAAAAAGGAAAATTACAATAATAAACTATTGACTAAAAATAAAATAGCAATGCTATTACTAGTAATAACATAATGATGTATCAGAAAATGTGTATTAACCCCGAAAAAAATAAAAATGATTAAATAAGTCCAAAAATACATAATATTTTTTACCACACCGTAACTGTATGATACCTAGAGCCATGATACCGTCAGTTTGCAAGACAAAAAGTTATACTTGATAATACAACTAAATCAAAACAGACGTTCTATTAATATCAATCAAACCTGATAATGTAATGGTGCTGGACACTTAATATCTATTAATGCATTATATATCAAATAAGAAGTTTGAAAAAATAATCACTCAACGGTGGTGCTTTAGTTTGAAAATTTATTTTTTTTTCGAATTAAAGCTAATAAAGCCTTTACAAAAACCCCTATTATTAATAACTTTATCAGCAAATTAAATGTATTTTCTTTTAATCTTTAATTATTAAAGCTATCTTCAAGGCTTTACTTAAACTCCTGATTAAAAATATATTAATAAAATAATCTTCCTTTAAATTAAGAGTTCCTTCAAGTATAGTCTTCAGTTAAATACGAGTATATTAAAATAATATTAAATAATAATAAGCCGAATAAACGTTTAATATGTTAATTTAAAGATCTGCGAATCTATTACATATGACTAAATTTCCATAATATATAAAGCTATAATTAAAAATATAATATTGATAAATTAATTTATAAACCCAAAATTTAGATATTGTAATAAGAGTTACGATTGTTGTTGGATTCGAAAGAAAAAATTATACCTGAAAAATAATTTTGGACTTCGTACTGCTGATTTTCATCTGCTATATTTAGGATACTTTCAAAAACTTGGTTAAAAACAACCCCTCCACTCCAAACCCATTTAATCACACTCTCTTCAGCAAACTGGAAGTAGGTGCAATTTGAAAAACAAACATATATCATTAATGATGCCACCAGCAATGAAAAATTACAATTTTTAAGGGGAGTGAGGGCTTCAAACCGCATTGATCAACAACAAAATTTTGTTCAATTTGTTGTTGTTGATAGCTGTACGTATTTTATAATGCCGTGACATTAGAATTGCTTTAACTTTATGAACTAAACATTTCACAGGACATCCAGGATTGACACACATTGATATAATATGGATTACATGAAAGCAGTTTGTGAAACTTATTTCCCTTGCATGTTAAAAAAGAAATGAAAGTACTAGGAAAATAATAACTTGAAATATAGTTTTACTGAATTTATATTGCTACACAGTACAACACTTTTTTTCCTTGAGTATCACATAACGTGTGTTCAATTAAAAATTAAATAAAATTTAAGATAAGGCAAGTCTTTGATCACTTTAAAACTAGTAAACATATTCAATTTAATGCCTGGGCATTTGAAATTACAATGTGATTTTATTTATTTGAATAAATGAAAATATAATCTACAGAAATATAAATAAATGTCATGTTATTGTTGTTTTTAGGAAGCAAAATGAAACATGCAATAAATACATTGATATTTAAATGTGTTCGGTTTTTGACATGTCTATAAAGGCACACGTTTGCGTTAAACACTCTATGAAATATATCTTTGTAAGCTTTCTTTAATTTTATAAAAAGAAGTAAATGATTTTGTAGCATAGTTCTAAACTAACGGTAAGAAACTATAACCTTTACTGATTACTTTTTCGCTAAGGTTTATCATTAAACATAACTTCATTAATAGGCGGAATGAGACAAATAAGAATTATTTAGTTGAAAAGAAACTCATTGGTGATTTTTCACTCAATAATCTAATACTTTCAGCCCGGGTCTCTCGGTTGACCCAATTAAATATACAAAGATGGTTTAATAATTCCAAAACAAACTTGTTGAAAACTTTGCACTCAACAATATCATAATTTCAGTCTGGGTCTTTCGGTTGACTCAATTAAATATACAAAGATGGTTTAATAATTCAAAAACACACTTGTTGGAAACTTTGCACTCAACAATATGATACTTTCAATCTGGGTCTTTCGGTTGACAGATTACATATACAAATGTGGTTAAATTATTGTTATTGATGTAATTATATAAGTTTTTACTAAGATTTATGAAATGTTTCAAAATATTTTGTTTTTAGTAATAATTTTTTTTTTAATTTAAATTTTATAGACAATGTTTTTAAGCAACAGTCACGTGTTACAATTCTGTTTATACTCCTTCCTCCTCATTAATTGGGCTTTAGGCCTGTTGAGGGAGCTAAGCTTTAAGCCCAGTAATTTAAGAAATTCATACATCTAAACTTATTAATTTAAATTTTAACATACATGTTACTTTATGTATTAGGACATTAGGACATTCATAAAAAAATTACTCTTTAAAATTAGAGTAATTTTTTATGAATTACTGTATGAATTGAGAGTTTGCTATAACTGTTCAAGGTACTGCAGTAAAGGATTTATTTATTTCCAAAACAAACTTGTTGGAAACTTTGCGCTCAACAATCTGATACTTTCAGTCCGGGTCTTGCGGGTCGACTTATTACATATAAAAAGATGGTTTAGTAATTCCAAAACAAATTCGTTGGAAACATAGCTCTCAACAATCTGACACGTTCAGTCCGGGTCTTGCGGGTCAACTCATTACATATAAAAAGATGGTTTAGTAATTCCAATACAAACTTGTTAAAAACTTTGCTCTCAACAATCTGATACTTTTAGTCCGGGTCTTGCGGGTCGACTCATTACATATAAAATGATGGTTTAGTAATTACAATACAAACTCGTTAAAAACTTTGCTCTCAACAATCTGATACTTTTAGTCCGGGTCTTGTGGGTCGACTCATTACATATAAAAAGATGGTTTAGTAATTCCAATAGAAACTCCTTAAAAACTTTGCTCTCAACAATCTGATACTTTTAGTCCGGGTCTTGCGGGTCGACTCATTACATATAAAAAGATGGTTTAGTAATTCCAATACAAACTCATTAAAAACTTTGCTCTCAACAATCTGATACTTTTAGTCCGGGTCTTGCGGGTCGACTCATTACATATAAAAAGATGGTTTAGTAATTCCAATACAAACTCGTTAAAAACTTTGCTCTCAACAATCTGATACTTTTAGTCCGGGTCTTGCGGGTCGACTCATTACATATAAAAAGATGGTTTAGTAATTCCAATACAAACTCGTTAAAAAGTTTGTTCTCAACAATTTGATACTTTTAGTCCGGGTCTTGCGGGTCGACTCATTACATATAAAAAGATGGTTTAGTAATTCCAAAACAAATTCGTTGGAAACATAGCTCTCAACAATCTGACACGTTCAGTCCGGTTCTTGCGGGTCGACTCTTTACATATAAAATGATGGTTTAGTAATTCTAAAACAAACTTGTTGGACACTTTGCGCTCAACAATCTGATACTTTCAGTCCGGGTCTTGCGGGTCGACTTATTACATATAAAAAGATGGTTTAGTAATTCTAAAACAAATTCGTTGGAAACATAGCTCTCAACAATCTGACACGTTCAGTCCGGTTCTTGCGGGTCGACTCATTACATATAAAAAGATGGTTTAGTAATTCCAATACAAACTCGTTAAAAACTTTGCTCTCAACAATCTGATACTTTTAGTCCGGGTCTTGCGGGTCGACTCATTACATATAAAAAGATGGTTTAGTAATTCCAATACAAACTCGTTAAAAACTTTGCTCTCAACAATCTGATACTTTTAGTCCGGGTCTTGCGGGTCGACTCATTACATATAAAAAGATGGTTTAGTAATTCCAATAGAAACTCCTTAAAAACTTTGCTCTCAACAATCTGATACTTTTAGTCCGGGTCTTGCGGGTCGACTCATTACATATAAAAAGATGGTTTAGTAATTCCAATACAAACTCGTTAAAAACTTTGCTCTCAACAATCTGATACTTTCAGTCCGAGTCTTGCGGGTCGACTCATTACATATAAAAAGATGGTTTAATAATTCCAAAACAAACTCGTTGGAAACTTTACACTTTACACGTGAATTAAATTCAACAGTATGGTTTATAAGTAACAAAGCCTGCTAAAAACGGAAAGGACATTAACTAAAGGCTCAAAAGATCATACAATTTTTGGAAGAATAAGTCTTGAGATGTGTGCAAACACCCCCCCCCCCTCTAATGAATATTTTCATCAATCATTCGTGATGAAGGGAAACAGGAAAAATATACCTAAGTTAATCACGGGGCTACCCAAGTTGATCACGGGGGGCAACCCAAATTGATCGTGGGTGTTTGCCAAGTTGATCGATCAAAGGTGGCTGGTCAAGGCGATCAATATTCTACACGAGGTGATTGTATGCTGCTACCCAAAATGATCACGTATGTATTTAAAATTTATTGACGGTGGCTTACGAAGCTGAACATATCCTTATCTGACCTTTGTATCGGAGCAATAGTGAATGCAACACATTACAAGTCTCTTCTAACCACTTACGTCACAGCATTGGAAGTACCCTCTTCTAGATAAGTAAAAATGTCTTATTGTTGAAATCGGATTTTTATTCTGGATAGCAAATCAGTAAACCTACTCTTAGCGTGCGCAAAGTAGGGCAGTTGTGTTTTAATCAGTGAAATATTGGGTATTTGCCATGTATAGCCATGTTCTATGAGCAGGCTGTGGCTTTATCCAAATGCGTTTTGAGGTGGTCCTATTGTAATTAGTTTGTTATCCAAAATAACGAAGTTTAATAGTTTATGAAAAAAATTTGGTCTAATTAAAGGGGGTGAAAGTAAGGAATATTAATTGTGCCTAAGTCAGTGATTTATCGCATAATTAAATAACATTAAGATTGCTCTCGACATGAAGATTGCTTACATATCACAGTTCCAGGTTTTATTTTTCATGAAAAATTATGTCGGTTCTATAGGACGTAAAATAAATTATGTCGGTTCTATAGGACGTAACATAAATTATGTTGGTTCTATAGGACGTAACATAAATTATGTCGGTTCTATAGGACGTAACATAAATTTTTTCAATAAAAGAATTTATGTTTAGTTTCAAAGTGTGTAAAGAAGTCTTGTTGAGACACACACAAACGATAAAAACCTAACTCTACATAAGTGAGAAGAAGGTGAAAAAGGCATAAGAGTCAATACGTGAAATGAACAGAGATGTAGATAATCTCAAATAAATATTACTGAAAATGGTATTCATTATCGAATAGGACCGTTTTTATGCAGTACATGAAAAAGAGCAAAAAACTGTTTTTTACTTTTTATAAAAATCTCACTCGAACTGTTGCCCTTTTGCAAGTACCAAGAACTTAACAAAATCATCTCTTTTTACACTGACCAGAAAAGATCTTACAATATTTATTTCTTGAAAATTTTATAGTTTTTAGGATACTGTGAATACTTAGTTTTTTATACAGATAGAAATAAATAATAAATGAAAAACATAAACTAAGATAAATGTAGCTGTTTACAAAGATTTAAGGAAAGGGAACTGAGGCTCGATGATAAATGTTTCTGTAGAGTTTCATAACCTCAGATAACCTGGGTCATTTATTACCAGGTGGAAACTATATTTTCCCTCCAATGGCTCTCGCAGGTATACGTTACTTAAGCGTTTTAAAAACACAACAACATTAGTACTTCATATAATATTTTTATGAATGATTAATATGTCCATAAGTAATTCAGTAGCCTAATTTAATTATTAGTTTACGTTTAACTCATGCTTTTATGGTGAAGTTTATTGTATTTTCTGGTACATATACTTGACTTAGTGTAAATATGCAAAAATAATATAATTTCTCTTCATAATGTCATTCATAAACCATTGATAAATAGTGCAAACTCAGTGTAAAAATACAAAAAATCTATAGTGTCGCAACAAAATGCGTTTATAAATCATAGATAAATAGTGTTATTATGTCTAACCTCATTTTATATGTAACTAGTTCTAAGATATAATAGCTTCTATACGTAAATATAAAGAAAGATTTTACTTTACATAAAGTAATTTTGAGTAGTTCCTTAGAGACGGGACTCATGTGATATGCTCTCTAGTGAGTTATTAGACAACACATTACGAGACAAAATTGCGGTACTGTACATAAGGTTCAGACTGAAGAGTGCAACTTGTAATTCTTTTAATATAGGAGTTATTACATAGGATGTCGTAGGATGAAATTATTATTTGGACATCTAAACATATAATAATGCAAATGTTTACTTTCAATAATTTAATGATACATTCTAAATACGTAGTTATTAAAAAAAATTATATTGAAAGTTGTTGTATCATATTATATATCTTAATCGATTGTTATAAACTTAATTGGCGTATGATGTAAGTAATTTTAGGACATTTATTATACTGATACTAGTTATAAATTCGATTAGCTGCTCTTGTAAAAACAAAATCCTAAAACCAATGTTTCATTACTAATTAATTTTAAGTACACATTCTTTTAAGTAATTAATAACGAATGCCAACATGACACTTTTATAAACCATGACACCATAGTAGAACTTACATAAAGTTATATTGTATTATGGTCCTTGTCAACAATGATTGAAGATGACTGCATATTTAAATCTTAATTATTATATCTAAATTATAAAACTTAACAATCAAAATGGATAATTCTACATCAGATATGATAATGTATACAAAACAATTAGTTAACAGGCGCAATACATAACAGGAAATACATATCATACATGTAACAATCTGTAAGAGTGACAAGCAGCTGATACAGGTTCCATATTAAGTTTGCCTCGTAGTGGGATTTTATTGGGTTTTTACT
Source organism: Stictocephala bisonia (assembly GCA_035578905.1). Lineage (NCBI taxonomy): Eukaryota > Metazoa > Arthropoda > Insecta > Hemiptera > Membracidae > Stictocephala > Stictocephala bisonia. The sequence continues at coordinate 9,839 of JAQJVL010005408.1, read as the reverse complement.
TCCAACGTGATATTATTCATGAGAAATTTTGAACTTCTGTTTCAAAGAAATGCAGCAGAAAAATATATAGATGTATTTATAATTTATAAATATATTTTCAACTATTCAGAACGTTATAGAAATCCTACGAATGCTAGCGTTTAAAATACGATACGTTTCTATGTAGATGACGATAAATATCTAAATATCTTTCTACCTTTTCGAAGAAAGAAAAAAAAAACAATATAAATCTTTTAAAACAAAAACGTTTGAAATAATTACTATGTTGTCCAAAACACTTGGCAATATTAATTTATAATTTTTGGATTTTATTAAATCTTTGCCTCTTACGTAATCATAGATTTTTTCGGACTAATTTATAAATATTCACACACCTCTACATCTACAAAATGATTTAATTTTGTCTTTATAATTGATTGTAGATTTTGTCTTAGAATTGACGTACGTGTTTTATAAATTTCCAAAGTCAAAATATATATTGCACCACAAAACTTGTGTGAGTGGTCCACATTTGTCGTTTATATCTATCTAACAAAGCAAGCTTAAAGAGATACCTTTTCTAAAAGTTAGGACAGTTTTTTGTTAGTTAAAATGAAATAACTTCAACCAACGTTACTTTCATTCAATATTTTCGATAAATTGTATTTAAATTGTGCCTAATAAACGCACACCTTGTATTACCATATTCCTTACTAATGCGATAAGCTTACAATTAAGAGTTGTTAGGAAATTAATTTTCTCTCATTAGTATTTTACTCACCTAATACGAATAAACTTTCAAAATGTTAAAAAAAAAAAAAATAAAAAAAAAAAAAAATAAATAAATTTATATTTAAATTTATCTATTTTTAGATATAAATTAAATAATGAATGAATATTTGAAGTATAATTTCATATACATTTCTGTATTATTTAAGCTAAATATTGTGGATATAACATTATATAGTTTTATATTTTGACATTATTAAGGCTGTAACAAACTTAGCCAATATTGTAAGTACATTCTCATACATATATATATATATATTAGGGTGATGCTTAAAAATGAACATTGTAAATTATCATCGCTCACCCCTTAAAATTGTTCTTTGACCCAAAAAAAATCAGCAGAATTTTTTTCAAAATTTAAAAAAAATATTTAGGGGGCGCTACCATGTGTAAAAAAATTGAATAAATAAACAATTTAAAAAAAATCCTGAAATTATTAACGCATTACAAATGCTACTATTTTGGATGAAGATTTGCTTTTTATGTCTTTTAAGCTATTTGGCTGTGTATACAATCGACATATAACCTCTACTTGACTGTCTGTCTAGCAGTGTGTGGACTGTGGAGCCTGTCTGAGCTTGCTTTGCTTGTTGCAACGCGCTCGCTAGCCCCTCCCTCTCCCCACGTCATTCAGTCTGCACTCCAGTCTCACTCATCAGTTCAGTTGTGGTTTTACTGTCATACTGTTCAGTTGTGTATTGTATATTGTGAGTGATACTGATTGTGAGTATCCTGTTTCAATATTTAAAATTAACTCTTTTATCAGTCTGTATTACCAGCGTGTTGACAAAAAACTTGCCAAAAAAGAGACTGAAATTGAGCTGAAAAAAGCTCGCTTGGAACTTCGACGGGAAAAGGAGTTACAAGACATTAAAACTATGATAGATAAAATTCCAGCTGAGGACAATCTTACCGACAGTGATACTAAAAGTGAAACAGGGCCACCTGAAAAAACTGTGACATGTATGTCTGGGCCTTCATAAAATTCTCTACCTAAAAAGAGGGGGAGAAAACAAATAGTCGGTGAAAAACTTGCAGTAAGCTTGGATGTTACCAAGCTGAGTGACAGAAATGCAGCTTTGGTTCTCACATCTACCATTAAAGAGTTAGGATGTGATCCTGCCGATTACAATGTTAACTATTCATCGATAAGGCGACAACGAATCAAAACACGACAGTCTTTGGCAGAAAATTTGAAAAAAGAGTTTTCTACTGACTTTCCTTTAACTGTACACTGGGACGGAAAAATGCTAGGCGGAAAAATAAGTGGTCATAAAGTTGTTGATCGTCTTCCAATCCTTGTGTCTGGAGAAAATGTAGACCAACTCCTTAGTGTACCGAAACTAGAATCTGGGTCAGGAGAATTGACAGGTACAGTGGTTTACGACACTGTTTTGTCCTGGGGACTATTGGATAAAGTTAAATCTTTGTGTTTTGACACGACAGCTGTCAACACAGGTTCTCGTAATGGTACGTGCGTTCTAACTGAACAAACATTTGACAAAGAAATGCTCTGGTTAGCATGTCGCCATCACGTTCTAGAGATCATGTTGGAAACTGTAGTAGTTTCTGGACTAGGACCTTCAACAGGCCCTGAAATCTTATTGTTCAAAAGATTCAAAAATATCTGGTCAGAAATGAAACTCCAAGAATTTCAGAGTGTAAAAACAGATCCATTAGGCTATGGTATTGTGAAAAATCTTGCACCAGAAATCGTTGAGTTTTCAAAGGATCAGCTGAAACAATACCAGCCCCAAGATGACTACAGAGAGCTTCTTGAGCTTAGTATAATTTTTCTAGGAGATGTTCCAGAGAAGGGAGTATCCTTTAAAGCGCCTGGAGGAATGCATAGAGCTAGATGGATGGCAAAGGCTATTTATTCGTTGAAAATTTAACTCTTCAGAAGCCAGTTCAACATTACTAAGCGAGAAGAGCATGGAATCAGGGATATATGTATTTTCACAGTTGTGATCTATATAAAGAATTGGTTTCAATCAGCTGTAGCCAACTACGCTCCTCTAAATGATCTTAATCTTTTGAAAGATTTGGTAAACTACAAAACAGTGAACGAAATCTTTGCTGACAAGGCGTTGAAGAAAATAAAGAATCATCTCTGGTATCTGTCTGAAACACTGGTTGGCCTAGCTTTTTTTGATGAACGTGTCTCAGATGAAACCAAATCTCAAATGGTGAGTGCTTTACAAAATGATGGACAGGAACATTTGAAAAAAAGAACTACCGTTGACCTAGAAGTCATATCTACAAAACGTTTGGACAACTTTGTCACGTCCAACACCATGGACTTTTTCAGAACTCTTGAACTTGATACAACTTTTTTAACAAATCCAGTTCAAACATGGGAACAAGATGAAGTCTTCAAGAAGAATAAGGCACTGTTAAGTCTTTAAGAGTTGTGAACGACATTGCTGAGCGGGGAGTAGCTCTCATCGAAGAGTTAAACAAACTTATTACTGCTCAGGAAGAACAGAAACAGTTCCTGTTACTTGTAGTGAAAAATTTCAGGAAGCAATTTCCAGACAGAAACAAACAAACATTGATTAAAATGTAGTTTCAAATCTGTGTTTTTGAAAGTATCATAAACATTAAACAATCAAATAATTTAGCGTGTAAGAATTATCTAAGTCTTACTGAATTTTTTCAAAGGTTGAATGAGGACAAATGTTATTGTTAATGTATATGTTAATGTATGTTATTGTTGTCATACTTATCTATGTAATACTATTTTCACGTGTATTTTAAACCTAATTTTGATGAAAAGTCAACATGTCAAGATTATTATGTTTAAAATAATAAAGGAAGTTGAAATCCAGTTTTGAGGTTTTTTTCTTGAAACCCCCATAACTTTAACCAATGGTAGCAACCCCTAAATATTGATCAAAAATTCTGAAAAAAATTACACATTCTTCCTTAGGTACAAAGACTAAAATAAGGGGGTGAACCAAAAGAAATCTGACAAAAAATTACTATGGTAATTTTAAGCATCACCCTAATATATATATATATATATATATATATATATATATATATATATATATATATATATATATATATATATATATATATATATATTTAAGAACATCTTAGAAATACATTTGATAAATTCTCTTGCTATCTTCTTTCGACATAAAATTTCCCTACAGTATTTTTCGAATTCAAAAAGTAATTCAAATTCATAACTCCTTCATCGATAAACACATAAATAACATCAATTTAGCTGTCATAAATCGAATATGAATTTTCATAAATAAACACAGTGTTGGGTTTTGCATTAATACATTAGTACTTTAATGGATTAAGAAATAATTTCACAATATTATTTGTTCATTTACTTTATCTGTATAGTACTTAACACGGATAATCGAAAAATGAAATATTGGTTTTTTCAGTGTTTCATACGTCAAGATTTGCTTAGTTGGATTTTTCTCAAAAAACTTCAAATCTTCTAATGGTCCCACCTTTGGCATTTTTTCGATGAGAAAATCTGAATTTTTTCTAATGAAATCTTAACTATACGTACTTGTTTAGAATGTCCAGCTGGTCATGGAAAAGCATCAGAATGGCCCGTGAGATGCCAAGAAAGCGAGAGAATTGAAAACAAACTTTTTAGCGAATTCGCCCTGATTGTGATGTTTAAATTGCCTCTGAAGGCTTTATAGTGAGAGTTGCACCAAAACGAAAGACATTTCCTGATTCAGTGTATAATTCTACCCCAGAAAAGTGTGTCTTACGTCAAGATTTGCGTGGTTGGATTTTTAGCAAAAAACTTCAAATTCTCTAATGGTCCCCCCTTTGGCACTTTTTCGATGAAAAATCTGAACTTTTTCTAGTAAAATCTTAACCATACGTCCTTGTTTAGAATGTCCAGCTGGTCATGGAAAAGCATCAGAGTGGCCCGTGAGACGTCTAGAAATTGAGAGAATTGGAAACAGTTTGTTAGCAATTGCACCTTGATTGTAATGTTTAAATTGCCTCTGGAGGCTTTATTGTAAGAGTTGCACTAAAACGAAAGACATTTCCTGATTCAGTGTATAATTCTACCCCAGAAAAGTGTGTCATACGTCAAGATTTAGGTGTTTGGATTTTTCTCTAAAAACTTCAAATCTTCCAATGGTCCCCCCTTTGGCACTTTTTCGATGAAATATCCTAATTTTTTCTAATGAAATCTTAACTATACGTACTTGTTTAGAATGTCCAGCTGGTCTTGGAAAAGCATCAAAATAGCCTGTGAGATGTCTAGAAAGCGAGAGAATTGGAAACAAAGTTTTTAGCAAATTCGCCCTGATTGTGATGTTTAAATTGCCTCTGGAAGCTTTATTGTGAGAGTTGCACCAATCTTCCAATGGCCCCCCCTTTGGCACTTTTTCGATAAAAAATCTGAAATTTTTCTAGTGAAATCTTAACTATACGTACTTGTTTAGAATGTCCAGCTGGTCTTGGAAAAGCATCAAAATAGCCCATGAGATGTCTAAAAAGTGAGAGAATTGGAAACAAAGTTTTTAGCAAATTCGCCCTGATTGTGATGTTTAAATTGCCTCTGGAAGCTTTATTGTGAGAGTTGCACCAAAACGAAAGACATTTCCTGATTCAGGTTATAATTCTACCCCAGAAAAGTGTGTCATACCTCAAGATTTGCGTGGTTGGATTTTTCTCAAAAAACTTCATATCTTCCGATGGTCCCCCCTTTGGCACTTTTTCGATGAAAAATCTGAATTTTTCTAGTGAAGTCTTACCTATACGTACTTGTTTAGAATGTCCAGCTGGTCATGGAAAAGCATCAGAATGGCCCGTGAGACGTCTAGAAAGAGAGAGAATTAAAAACAAAGATTGTTAGCAATTGCAACCTGATTGTGATGTTTAAATTGCCTCTGGAGGCTTTATTGTGAGAGTTGCACCAAAACGAAACACATTTCCTGATTCAGTGTATAATTCTACACTGCGTCATGATTTGCGTGGTTGGATTTTTCTCAAAAAACTTCAAATCTTCCAATGGTCCCCCCCTTTAGCACTTTTTGGATGAAAAATCTGAATTTTTTCTAGTGAAATCTTAACTGTACGTACTTGTTTAGAATGTCCAGCTGGTCATGGAAAAACATTAGAATGGCCCGTGAGATGCCTAGAAAGCGAGAGAATTGGAAACAAACTTTTTAGCAAATTCGCCCTGATTGTGATGTTTAAATTGCCTCTGAAGGCTTTATAGTGAAAGTTGCACCAAAACGAAAGACATTTCCTGATTCAGTGTATATTTCTACCCCAGAAAAGTGTGTCATACGTCAAGATTTGCGTGGTTGGATTTTTCTCAAAAAACTTTAAATCTTCCAATGGTCCCCCCTTTAGCACTTTTTCGATGAAAAATCTGAATTTTTTCGAATGAAATCTTAACTATACGTACTTGATTAGCATGTCCAGATGGTCATTGAAAAGCATCAGAATAGCCCGTGAGATGTCTAGAAAGCGAGAGAATTGGAAACAAATTTTTAGCAAATTCGCCCTGATTGTGATGTTTAAATTGCCTCTGGAGGCTTTATTGTAAGAGTTGCACCAAAACGAAAAACATTTCCTGATTCAGTGTATAATTCTACCCCAGAAAAGTGTGTCTTACGTCAAGATTTGCGTGGTTGGATTTTTAGCAAAAAACTTCAAATTCTCTAATGGTCCCCCCTTTGGCACTTTTTCGATGAAAAATCTGAATTTTTTCTAGTAAAATATTAACCATACGTCCTTATTTAGAATGTCCAGCTGGTCATGGAAAAGCATCAGAGTGGCCCGTGAGACGTCTAGAAAATTGGAGAATTGGAAACAGTTTGTTAGCAATTGCACCCTGATTGTGATGTTTAAATTGCCTCTGGAGGCTTTATTGTAAGAGTTGCACTAAAACGAATGACATTTCCTGATTCAGTGTATAATTCTACCTCATAAAAGTGTGTCATACGTCAAGATTTAGGTGTTTGAAATATTCTCAAAAAAACTTCAAATCTTCCAATGGTCCCCCCTTTGGCACTTTTTCGATAAAAAATCTGAAATTTTTCTAGTGAAATCTTAACTATACGTACTTGTTTAGAATGTCCAGCTGGTCTTGGAAAAGCATCAAAATAGCCCGTGAGATGTCTAGAAAGCGAGAGAATTGGAAACAAAGTTTTTAGCAAATTCACCCTGATTGTGATGTTTAAATTGCCTCTGGAAGGCTTTATTGTGAGAGTTGCACCAAAACTAAAGACATTTCCTGATTCAGGTTATAATTCTACCCCAGAAAAGTGTGTCATACCTCAAGATTTGCGTAGTTGGATTTTTCTCAAAAAACTTCAAATCCTTTGATGGTCCCCCCTTTGGCACTATTTCGATGAAAAATCTGAATTTTTCTAGTGAAGTCTTACCTATACGTACTTGTTTAGAATGTCCAGCTGGTCATGGAAAAGCATCAGAATGGCCCGTGAGACGTCTAGAAAGAGAGAGAATTGAAAACAAAGATTGTTAGCAATTGCAACCTGATTGTGATGTTTAAATTGCCTCTGGAGGCTTTATTGTGAGAGTTGCACTAAAACGAAAGACATTTCCTGATTCAGTGTATAATTCTACACCAGAAAAGTGTGTCATGCGTCATGATTTGCGTGGTTGGATTTTTCTCAAAAAACTTCAAATCTTCCAATGGTCCCCCCCTTTAGCACTTTTTCGATGAAAAATCTGAATTTTTTCTAATAAAATCTTAACCATACGTCCTTATTTAGAATGTCCAGCTGGTCATGGAAAAGCATCAGAGTGGCCCGTGAGACGTTTAGAAAATTGGAGAATTGGAAACAGTTTGTTAGCAAATTCACCCTGATTGTGATGTTTAAATTGCCTCTGGAGGCTTTATAGTGAGAGTTGCACCAAAACGAAAGACATTTCCTGATTCAGTGTATAATTCTACCCCAGAAAAGTGTGTCATACGTCAAGATTTGCGTGGTTGGATTTTTCTCAAAAAACTTTAAATCTTCCAATGGTCCCCCCTTTGGCACTTTTTTGATGAAAAATCTGAATTTTTTCTAATGAAATCTTAACAATACGTACTTGATTAGCATGTCCAGCTGGTCATTGAAAAGCATCAGAATAGCCCGTGAGATGTCTAGAAAGCGAGAGAATTGGAAACAAATTTTTAGCAAATTCGCCCTGATTGTGATGTTTAAATTGCCTCTGGAGGCTTTATTGTAAGAGTTGCACCAAAACGAAAGACATTTCCTGATTCAGTGTATAATTCTACCCCAGAAAAGTGTGTCTTATGTCAAGATTTGCGTGGATGGATTTTTAGCAAAAAACTTCAAATAGTCCCCCCTTTGGCACTTTTTCGATGAAAAATCTGAATTTTTTCTAATAAAATCTTAACCATACGTCCTTATTTAGAATGTCCAGCTGGTCATGGAAAAGCATCAGAGTGGCCCGTGAGACGTTTAGAAAATTGGAGAATTGGAAACAGTTTGTTAGCAAATTCGCCCTGATTGTGATGTTTAAATTGCCTCTTGAGGCTTTATTGTAAGAGTTGCACTAAAACGAAAGACATTTCCTGATTCAGTGTATAATTCTACTTCAGAAAAGTGTGTCATACGTCAAGATTTAGGTGTTTGGATTTTTCTCAAAAAAACTTCAAATCTTCCAATGGTCCCCCCTTTGGCACTTTTTCGATGAAAAATCTGAAATTTTTCTAGTGATATCTTAACTATACGTACTTGTTTAGAATGTCCAGCTGGTCATGGAAAAGCATCAAAATAGCCAGTGAGATGTCTAGAAAGCGAGAGAATTGGAAACAAACTTTTTAGCAAATTCGCTGTGATTTTGATGTTAAATTGCCTCTGAAGGCTTTATAGTAAGAGTTGCACCAAAACGAAAGACATTTCCTGATTCAGTGTATAATTCTACCCCAGAAAAGTGTTTCATACGTTGGTGTCAGATTTAGGTGGTTGGATTTTTCTCAAAAAACTTCAAATCTTCCAATGGACACCCCTTTGGCACATTTTTGATGAAAAATCTGACTTTTTTCTAGTGAAATCTTAACTATACGTACTTGTTTAGAATGTCCAGCTGGTCATGCAAAAGCATTACAATAGCCCGTGAAATGTCTAGAAAGCGAGAGAATCGGAAACAAAGTTTTTAGCCAATTCGCCCTGATTGTGATGTTAAAATTGCCTCTGAAGGCTTTATTAGGAGAGTTGCACCAAAACGAAAGACATTTCCTGATTCAGTTTATAATTCTACCCCAGAAAAGTGTGTCATACGTCAAGATTTGCGTGGTTGGATTTATTTCAAAAAACTTCAAATCTTCTAATGGTCCCCCCTATGGCACTTTTTCGATGAAAAATCTGAATTTTTTCTAATGAAATCTTAACTATACGTACTTGTTTAGAATGTCCAGCTGGTCATGGAAAAGCATCAGAATGGCCCGTGAGATGCCTCAAAATCGAGAGAATTGGAAACAAACTTTTTAGCAAATTCGCCGTGATTTTGATGTTAAATTGCCTCTAAAGGCTTTATAGTGAAAGTTGCACCAAAACGAAAGACATTTCCTGATTCTGTGTATAATTCTACCCCAGAAAAGTGTGTCATACGTCAAGATTTGCGTAGTTGGATTTTCTCAAAAAACTTCAAATCTTCTAATGGTCCCACCTTTGGCATTTTTTTGATGAGAAAATCTGAATTTTTTCTAATGAAATCTTAACTATACGTACTTGTTTAGAATGTCCAGCTGGTCATGGAAAAGCATCAAAATAGCCAGTGAGATGTCTAGAAAGCAAAAGAATTGGAAACAAACTTTTTAGCAAATTCGCTGTGATTTTGATGTTAAATTGCCTCTGAAGGCTTTATAGTAAGAGTTGCACCAAAACGAAAGACATTTCCTGATTCAGTGTATAATTCTACCCCAGAAAAGTGTGCCATACGTTGGTGTCAGATTTAGGTGGTTGGATTTTTCTCAAAAAACTTTAAATCTTCCAATGGTCCCCCCTTTGGCACTTTTTCGATAAAAAATCTGAATTTTTTCTAATGAAATCTTAACTATACGTACTTGTTTAGAATGTCCAGGGTTG
>JAQJVL010005407.1:0-35648 GCA_035578905.1 Stictocephala bisonia | reverse complement strand
TAGTCTAAAAAATATAAAAACAGCCAGTTAAAAAAAGTTAAAGACAAACATGTTCTCCTCTTCTTATTATTGTATAAATTTGCAAAACACATGCTGTTTCATGCAACTATAATAGAAACACTTATCCCATCAACTCTCACCCCCATAACAGACAAAGTTTACAGAGGGCCCTAAAATACTATGCCACAAACCAGTGCCACTGTTAAGTTGCATGGAAAAAATACCAGCTGCATTCGAACTGACAATCTTTGGCGTTGTACCTGGCTACAATACAACGCATTGGATCATTTGTCCAATCCAACACCGATGGCGTCTCAGTATTTGTGCATTAATAAGACACGGCCTAATATTATGTCAAACCACTCTGAAGGGTTAAGTTCATTTATTTAAGTTACTATTTATATGTTATATAAAGGACATGCCAAACTGCCTCAGTGATCTTGAAAATGCCAAAAACCAGCTGTGCCTATTTGCTGATGACTCAAATCTTATTATATCTGCAAAAACAGAAGCTGAATTAGAAGTAACCGCATTTATGGAACTCTCAAAATTAGAAAATTTTTTCATCGACAACAAATTAATTCTAAATACCGATAAAACTAATTTTATTTCTTTTAGTACAAAACAAGATAGAAAACGTTCAAATCCTAATATAGTAATAAACAATTCTAGTTTGGATCAAGTTTCTTACACAAAATTTCTCGGTCTAACCATAGACAACAACCTTAGCTGGAATCTACATATTGAACAGATTATTAAGCGAATCAATTCTGGGCTTTATGCAATCAAAAGACTCTCTTATCTATGCAGTTTGTCAGTATTAAAGATTGTTTACCATGCCCACATCCAATCCCACATTGCATATGGGATAGGAGTGTATGGAGGAACCACGAAAGAAAACTTCTATAAAATTCTAATTCTACAAAAGAAAGCACTACGAATAATGCTAAAAATGAATAAGGATGAGTCAGTAAAAAATATTTTTACTGAACTTAATATTTTAACAGTGCATAGTCTTTATATTTTAGAATGTGTTATGTATGTTAAGACCCACCAATCAAAATTCAAGATTCATTGTGAAAACCACCCTTATAATACTAGGAATAAGAATGAATTAATAATACCTAAACATAATTTAGAATTTTATAAAAAAAAAACTTCTTATGCAGGAATAAAATTTCTTAAATCAGTTCCAAAAAATATAACCGAAATTGAAGATATTAAGAAATTTAAAAAAATGTTGAAAGATTATTTAGTGCAGAAAGCTTTTTATACTTTTGAAGAATTTTATCTATCAAAATGATGTAGACTAAAATAAAACCCTCTGATGTAACTTAGTTGTAGTGACGCTATTTATTGTACCATGTACATATTGTAAATAAAGATATTTTGACTTTGACTTTGACTTCATTATATCATCTGAAGAAAAAAAAAAAAAAAAAACAACAAAATCTTTCATAAGATAAATAGAGCAACAATTCTTAAACACAATTCATATTGTTCATCTCAATCATTGTTTTCATTATTAAAAAAAGTTCAAGTATTCTTAAAGTAGATGTCATGAATTGAAATATTCAAATGCGATACCCTTTCAATATTGTACGAGGCGTGTTTTTAAAGTACTTACTGTTTTGGAATCCCACCGATGTAGCGCTGCAGTCTGCGTTCAGAGCGTGCACGCTGGGTACTACTATCTGTTAGCAAACCACAGCCGCTGTTACGGATTCACTCAACTGTATTTAAGGTTGCTTATGAATATTAAAAACTCCATTAAAAACTCAGCTGTGACTTATGTAATGGGTAAGTTTTCATAACGCTAAAAAAGTGAAAAAAGCCGACATTCATCCTGAGTCTGTCACTGTGATAATTTGGTTTTAAAAATTGTAACCATCATGATTCTAATGCTCTAGGAGTGTGAGAGAATTGGTTAAACATTTGTTTTTGTGATTTGTCACCAAACACTTGTTTTTGTGATTCTCCGTCACAATTCTGAGAACCTAGTGTAAGCATACCTCTCGGAACTTCAAACGTTCTATCACAATTTCATAAATCCCATTTCTTGACACTTGAAGATACACTAAACAATTATGCAGTTGTAAAGCATCTGTTTCCACTGGCTTTTTTCATCAACGTTTTGCATTAAGACATCAGTAATGAGTGAAGGTTTCCCACTTCGCTCCTCATCATACACATTCGTGTGGCCATCTTCCATACCAACCCATCACTCATTCTGTTTTCTCAATAAACTTCACAGATCTCTTGATGAATGCCAGCTGCTTTCATGTTTTTAGCATTACGAAAACTTATCACAACATGTTCTTTACAGTAAGCAGAATTTTTAATCGGAGGAGGAATTTTAAACATTCATAAGCGACCTTAAATCAATCGAATGGATCTGTAATGGCGGCTGTGGCTTGCCAACAAATAGTAGTACTCAGTGTGCATGCGCTGAACGCTGACTGCTTGGCTATAGCGGTGGGATTCTTATTTTAAAAACACGCCTAGTACATATGGATAGTCTGTAAACAATTAATTCTATCGTGCTACTATGATGGTGGTGACTCACCCGCAGCTTCTTTGATCTCCTGGCATAAAGCACTGCTATGACTGCCACAAACACGACAATCATTGGAAGTACGTAGACGCAGATTATAAACAACAGCTTATTGGTTTTATCTGAATCCAAAAAAACACAGATCATTTGGAATTGAAAAGCATTTTTATTTCAAGTTTTGTGTTGTTTGTAAGTTAACGCTTATTACACTTTTTAGCAACCCTTCAACAGCAACACAAACTGAGTAACATTGAAAGGCAACCGGGGGGAGGGACACATCCCACTTTGATTCATAATATATGTATGTATAGCATATGGTTTCTTGTCAGCTAACATTTATTTATTTAAAAAAGAAGCAGTTATATATTTGGAACAAGATCCAAAATTCATGTTAAATCCGTCAAGCCATTTAAGACCTGCCTTGCTGATTCTATTTATGCTGGCTAATCCCTCCATAAAAGAGCACAGGGGCACTCTGTAACTATGTGATTCAGAGTCTCGATAGACTATCAGCAATCACATGACTGATCTAGTGTCAATTGCCATTTATATTTCCATTAATTATATCTGTGTATTATATATTGGAGGGGTGGTGTTTGCATTCATAGCAAATCTTTAAAGCTGTACAAACCCCTTGGGAAGTTCTAAATAAGCAACAAATCTGGTAGCTGGACTGTCACATATTTTGACCTCCCTGCAACAGCAGCTACCAAACAAAATAAAAAAAGGCTCTTTTGATGACCAAGTTAATTTTAAATGATAGGTTCATAACTTAATAAAACACCTTAATTGTAATTTAAAGTATTTTTTACAATCAGAAATAAACTAAGTGGTTAATTTAACACAATAAACTTGTTTTTATGTTAGTAAACATAATTTTACTCTCTCTGACTAACCTACATCATTATGGTAAAAGTTACAACAAAATCTTTTACCTAAGCAATGAACTTTTCCTGGCAATGTTTGTTAATAATTTATCTCTTGTACTTTACTTTTTAAATGATTTATGCCTTATCTTCTATATATTTAAAATAATTCTAAGGCGGGCTTTCATTTCTAGAAGTATCGGTGATTTCACTTGAAAGTAAAAATGGATGCAGCGAAACATCTTAAAAATGAATTCAAGTAAATTACGCATAGCTAACTTAAATTAAAGTTCAGGACCAAATTGTACTGGAAAATGACTTATTCATATTAACTTCCACACATATATGAAGTGTAGAAGATTTCTATGTATTGAAAAGAAACAGTTAAATGGAACAATTAACATTCATTTCATTGTTTCTTTATATTTCTTTTGGGATAACAATTTAAAATTGTGAATGAAAATGTTTAATTATATCAATGATTTTTACAGCTTTTAAAATGTTGTCTTTTTGTATTTGAGTAATGGATATATGCCATTTGTTATCTTTAAACACATTAAATTAAAAAAAAAAAACTTGAACTAGGGATTTAAAATGGGAAAAATATTTTTTTGATACTGAAAATAGTATTAATGAATATGTCTTTTAAGTTTTTAGCATCCAAATTTTGTAACTTAACATTGTAAAAAGTAACATTTAAAGTTAAATGATTATATTGAAATGATTATATTTTCACAACAAAAATATTTATTTTAGTTGGAAATGTTTAAACATTCAGAAACACTAATTAAAAAAAAGGTTAAGTTTTGTTATCATGAAATAAACTCAACAAAGGTCTATTTTGTTTTTTACAGCTAACATTTTTGCACATTACTTTTTTTATTTTAACATAAAACAAAGGGTACATAGTTTGTATCATATGTAATAAATTAGAGTGATTTGAATAGACGAAATTAGCAAATATTATTATACCACTTTGAACGTTCTCAACGTATTCCTAGCTTAAATACAGCAGAAAATATGTACATTAAAATATTAATAAAACGTCCATGTTTTATTATTCAGCAGGTCTGGCTGATACCGCATGAAACAACAACATACACTGAAAAAACCTGTTAAACAAAATATTGCAATATTGACCTCTATACAAGACAATATTGTTTAAAATTATTCATACTGTAGAGAAAACACTCTAGAGTGAAAAAAATGAATTAATACAACATACAATAGTTGCAGAAATTGAAGTCCACAATATATGTGTGTCCCCAAGGGCGTTAAAATAAAAGTTTTTATGAAAACATAATTTTCTTTACAAAAATGTCTTTAAAATACCAGTATTACTTGTGAAATGTTATAGGTTATGACAACCTAAGAAGAGGCAGCCAGGGGTCTAATGACCTAACCATCCCCCTGTTGAAAACACATTAGTTAAGGTGCACGCACATGCTAATTAAAATTTGAACTTTTAGTACTTGATATTGTAATTAAAAATTACTGTTATTAATGGTTGTAATCGATTTTTTAATATAAGACAGTTTTTGTTCCAAATTAATTGGATGGTTTTAAGTGTTATTAAACATTATTTGTTTAATGTTTGTTTATAGACACCCTAAAATTGTCCGATTAATTTAGGTAAAAAACTGATATGCATTAAAAAATCTATTGATAACAATAATTTTTAATTACATTGTCAAGTACTAAAAGTTAAAATTTTAACAAGCATGTGCACGCAGCCTTGACAGGGGACAGACAGTTACTAAATGAGTACTCACCAGTCACTGTAATCTTAAACTCCAGGGAGTCACGGCCATCTTTATTCACAGCATCACAAACATAGGTCCCATCTTCCTCTAGTCCAACGTGTACCATAAGTTTTTGACTATTGTTGTGTAACTCATATTTTGAACTGTTGGACACTTTAACACCATCCTGAAATTAGAAATCTATAATAAATACAAACCAGCAGAGATGTCCTTTTAATTTTATTCATGTTCTGTACAAATCTCTACAGTAAAAATAACGTTTGTCGTAAATCTAAAATACAACAAACAATACAAATTGAAAACCTATTGTTATGAATGGCACACTTGACAGTCTGTATTATATTTTTTATATAAAATGTTTATCTTTTATTTATTTATTTTTTTTATTTATTCATAAGACACCGATCGTCAAGATATGGGCGAATATGGATTTCGAATGAGTGTGATGAGTGTAGATGAGCGAATGTAGACATTGTTACAAACTAAGGCCAACTATTCCTTAGAAAGTGTCATTAATTAATAGCCCAATGACAAATGAACAGCCGGTGATTATCAGCTGATCCTTCTCAAAATGTATTGACTCTGATTGGGATCGAACTGACAACCTTTAGCACATAAAGCTGGAATTGAACCAACTACGCTACCCATGGCAACTTTAATTACATCATCTGATCACTGATGACAGTGATCAGTGGTGGCGGAAGGAGTTTTGAACAGGGGGTTCAACCAGGATAAAAGCGAAAAAACAAGAGGGGTTTAGGGAAACTCACCCCAGGAATATAATAGTCTGTTCTTCCAACACAAGGGAAACTCTTGCTAAAACATTTTTCTAATTTGATGTACATGATGAGCTTTGGGACATAAGTGTGTCAGAGGAATCCATAATTTTTTTGTTATGACTGCAAGGCTTACTATGAACGTAATAGTAAGTTTTGTACAAAGATCGCTAACTGACAACCTTTTTGTTATGACTGCAAGGCTTACTATGAACGTAATAGTAAGTTTTGTACAAAGATCGCTGACTGACAACCTTTTTGTTATGACTGCAAGGCTTACTATGAACGTAATAGTAAGTTTTGTACAAAGATCGCTGACTGACAACCTTTTTGTTATGACTGCAAGGCTTACTATGAACGTAATAGTAAGTTTTGTACAAAGATCGCTAACTGTACTTTTTTTCTAAATAAACTAAGTATGTTAGTTTGAATTCTGAATCTAAATATCAGCTTTTATAGATTGACTCATTCAGGTCCTAATGTTGCTAGCCCAGCGATGCTCAAGTTAGACAACAGTGCTGAAGTTAAGAGTAGTGCTATACTCATCCACACGCTCCTTAGCCGTGCATACGAAGTAGATTGTGTTGTCTATTACATTGATTTTTTTGTTGTTGTTGAAATTAATTAACCCTTGAGCACATGCACCGGGGTGGAATCCACCCCAGCCGAATGTGTTACTAAGAAAAGAGCAATAACCTTCAGTTTACACAAACGCCCATCTGGGCACCTTTCTCCTATTACTCCATCAACTTGTCTACAAATAATCAACTAGTTTCCACTTTGCCCTTGCTCAGTGCAAAACGTAGGTTGAGGTGTATTCCACACCACGTGAGCAGTAAATGAGAGAGATGAGAAAATTAAATATTTATATATAAGTTGATTCGAAGGACCAGGGAATTTTTATATTAAAAAACGCCCAAAAAGTTAATGTCTATAGAGAGAGTTTGTGGATAATTTGTTGTTACAAAATGGGACAAAATGTCGAGCAATATGCTTACAAAAATAACTAAAGTTACACACATGAAATGATGAAAACAGTACCTTGTCCAATATTCCAATTAGGTGAGGGAAGGTCCAGAGACAACCGTTGGTGAGGTGGTAGCGAGGTCCATCAATGTCCTGGTACAAAGTAGGGAAACGCAACGAACGACAGTTCTCACTTCATTTTATCTTGAGTCTTCTTACACGAATCGCGGTAGAACGCTTCTCGCAAAGTTCATCTGCCACGGAAGCACGCACAAAGAAGATCTTGAAGCACAAACTATGGCGGGAGTTCACACAAGAAATTAAATGTACAAAATATCACACACAAAAATATTAAAAGACGTTTAAGAGTGGTTAACAGAGATTTAGAGAAACAATATAGAAACAGCACGAGGCAGAGGGCCTCCAAAAGTGTATATTAGAGAAGTGCGCTGTGAGAGGGACGTTACAAGACCGAGTTTTCTAGACAGAGTTTCTAGACAGAGTAAGGTGGCGGAAACCCCGCGTGTTGCAAAACGTTTTTAGAACAGTGCATTCCAACCAATCAGATTTCAAGACGACTGACTACGTCATATCGCCTGATTTATGTCGCTTTTAGAAAGCGTTATCCCCCTCTCTCTCTCTCTGTTGAGATATTTCAAATTAAAAAATAATACAACTTAAAATGCGCTCTTGGCTTAAAAACTATTTCTTAATGCTAAAGTGTTAACACATTAAATGCTATTATAAAACCTTAAAATATAAGTTATAAGTACTGAACATTCCGGCCCCCTTGAAGCATTGTAGGCTTCAACAACAAAGTCACACAATAGAAAAACACATCACACAGTTTTTAGAGATTGGGGCACGGAACTAGAAAAGAGATTTTAGTCAGTGGGTAGAGGAAACACCTTTACCACTGGTCTAGTAAGGTGTCCATTTGGAGTGCTTAAGTCCACCACGCGCACAACACCATCAGTCCCTGGGTGTACGGCGGTAACACGAGCCAGAGGCCACGAGAGGGGCGGAGAGTTCTGGTGCACCAGCACGAGATCACCAACTTTGATATTCTCACGTGGTTGGGTCCACTTATAACGTTGCTGGAGCGTATGCAAGTATTCCAGCTGCCATCGTTTCCAGATGCGTTGGTGAAGAGTTTGAACCAACTGCCAATGTCGTAGGCGGTTGTCCGGTGCGTCGAGGAGGTTGGGTTCCGGGACCGACGCTAGGGGGGCACCAATCAAGAAGTGTCCCGGAGTGAGGGCAGAGAAGTCAGCAGGATCGCTGGAGAGTGGAGTGAGTGGCCGCGAGTTTAGCATGGCCTCTATCTGAGTGACGAGTGTCATAAATTCTGGCAGTGTCAGGATGTGGTCTCCCATGACACGACGTAAGTGGTGTTTGGTGCTTTTCACAGCGTTCTCCCATAATCCACCTTGGTGGGGAGCAGCAGGAGGGTTGAACTTGAAGTCGATACCTCGAGGAGTAGTGAAGTGAAGCAACCTTTTCTGCGAATCGGTTGAGAACAATGTTTCCTTTAAGATATTTTGAAGGGCGTTATCAGCACCGACATAGTTCGTACCACAATCGGAAAACAATTGAACACACAGACCTCGTCGAGATACAAAGCGTGTGAGAGCTGCAATAAAGGCGTCGGTGGTCAAGTCTGTCACCGCTTCAAGATGCACAGCTTTTGTGACCATACACACAAAAGACCACAGAAGTCTGTTCCAGTGGACAAGAATGGTCGAGCGGGAGTCACTCGTGACGGAGGGAGGTCGCCCATTAGTGGGGCTTGATTTCGTGGCTGGTTTCTAAAACATGTTAGACATTGGAAAATGCGTGAGCGTATAACGCTCCTCGCGCAGAGAATCCACACGAATTGGGATAACAGAGACTGTGTTAGCTGTGGTCCAGCATGGAGATTTGAGCGGTGGTGATGATCCACAATGAGGTTTACAACATGATGTTTCTTGGGTAGAAGAACTGGATGACGGACGTCGTGTGACAGGGAAGAACGGTTGAGACGCCCACCAACACGTAGAATGCCTTGCGTATCCAGAAACGGTTTCAGGCGCTGAAGTCTTGTTGAGCAGGGACGCCCAGAGCGTAGTGACGAGATGTCGTCTGCAAATGCAGATTGCTGGACGAGGCCGAAGATCTTGAGTTTAGCTGTGGAGATCTCGGATGGGGAGGGATGTCCCTTGAGACGATTAGCGCTACGGCAGTTGTGTACGAAGCGCAGAACTAGAGCAAAAATTCGCTCAAGTTTGTCCCACGACGAGAAATTCGTCAGAAGGTCCCAGTCCTTCTGCGGAACGGTAGTTAGGACGACTAGTGGAGTCTTCTTGAGCTCATCGTACGATGAGAGGTTCACAGGTATGAACTGCTTAGAGGGCCAGTCCTGTTGAGGGAGGCTGAGCCACGATGGTCCCGTCCACCAGAGAGTGTGGTTCCTAAGCTGGGAGGCAGAAATGCCCCGTGATGCGCAGTCTGCTGGGTTGTCAGTTCCTGCTATATGTCGCCATGAGTCGGGTGATACGAGTTCTTGGATCTGGGAAACTCGGTTTGAAACATACGTCTTAAGCCTATAAGGCGGAGTTCGTAGCCATGTGAGTACTACTGTTGAGTCACACCATAAAAAGGTGGTTTGAGGGGTGATTGTCTCCTTAAATATTGACTGACAATGAGTTGTTATCTTAGCGAGCAGATGCGCTCCGCAAAGCTCGAGACGTGGAAGTGTCACTCGTTTTAGAGGAGCGACGCGAGTTTTCGCCATTATGGGGCGAATGATGACGTCACCTGTCGACAGCTGGCAGCGGAAATACAACACCGCAATATATCCACTTTCTGACGCATCAGAGAATCCATGGAGTTCTACGAAGCAAGAGAGTGAGAGTGGAAACGCTCGAGGAATTGAGACATGCACTATGTGCTGCGCGTCAGTGATGAATGAGTGCCATTTTTCGGCAAGTTCGGATGGCAAGGGTTCATCCCAAGACAGACCTGTAGTCCAGAGGAGTTGCATAAAGCATTTTGCTGGCATTATGCAAGGAGAGAGAAATCCACAGGGATCATATATCTTGGCTATTAAGCTCAAGACAGAGCGTTTGGTCGGGCGCTCGTCAGGCGGTATGTTAAGAGAGTATGTGAAACAATCAGTGGTAGGCGACCAATGTAAACCAAGGATAGAGAACTGCGGAGATAGAGATTCTTGCAGAAACACTGGAGACTCGCGATGTCCTTCCGGCAGAGCTTGGAGTAGGCGAGTAGAGTTAGAGACCCACTTCCGGAGTTCGAAACCTCCTTGACGCAGTAGACGGATGAGCTGCTCCTGCAGTTCTAAGGCCGCTTCCTCTGTGTCCGCACCGGAGATGATGTCGTCCACGTAGGTCTGTGTCCTCAGCACGCATGCAGCGGAGGGGAAGTTCCCACCGTCGTCGTCTGCAAGCTGGTGCAGAGTCTTGATCGCCAAGTAGGGAGAGGTATTCATGCCGTAAGTAACAGTGTTCAACTGATAAGTTGAGAGAGGATCCTTGGGATGGTCACGCCATAAGATAAGTTGAAATTTCCGGTCATCTGGATGTACTCGGATTTGCCGATACATCTGACGGATGTCACAGCAAAAAACAATATTGTGACGCCTGAAGTGAAGTAGTATGTCACAAATATTTGTTTGGAGTTTGCGTCCGGTCAATAAGACATCGTTGAGAGAAACACCAGTACTGGTCTTGCAACTCGCATCAAAGACAGTACGGAGTTTTGTGGTGGAACTATTTTCCTTTAGCACCCCATGGTGAGGGAGGAAATAGTGTGGCTTAGTTAGATCAGGATTTTGAACTTTGGCCATGTGGTCGAGAGATTGATATTCACTGATAAAATCATGATAGAGTTGAGAAAAGTGAGGTTGAGCGTTTAATTTCCGCTCGAGAGAATGAAATCGACGCTCAGCAATAGGCTGAGACGATCCTAGGGCAGAATGATTTTCCTTAAACGGAAGTCGAACGGTGTAGCGTCCGGTTTCATCTCGAGAGTGAGAAGTGGCGAAGTGAGCATCACATTGTTCTTCTTCTTTGGTCTTCTTTGAATATACAGGAATTTCCTCTTGAAGCCAGAACCGCTGAAGTGATGAATGTAGATCTGCGTCGCTTGCTGAGTGTAGAGAGACATTGAGGCTCGTAGAGGTGAGAGTGGATGCGAAAGGTGCGCTGGGAGCAGTACCCAATACGACAAACCCGAAATGCGTGCCAATTACATATGGCATATGCTGCCCCAGTGAGAATTGCTCATTAGTGAGTATTTTTGGAAATATACTTCCACCTAAGATAACGTCAATTCGTCCAGGTAAATGGAATGTGGGATCAGCGAGAATGTATCTCTGAGTCTTATTGTGGACTTCTGGGGCTAGAGGTACTCTGGGTAAATCCACGGTCAATTTATCTAATATTAACATTGGCTGGTCAGGAGCAATGATGAGACCAGATAGAGTGCTGATTGTGAGATGAGTTTGACCTTTTGGTTTTGCCGTGCTTTGGCTGAGGCCAGAGATGTGAGTTTGAGACTTAGTACGGCGCACTCCCAAGAGTTGAGCAGCACGTTCGGAAATTAAATCCGTCATACTCCCTGAATCAAGTAAAGCCCTGAATACATGGGATCTACCTTCAGGAGTTTTTAGTTGTACCAGTAAGGTGCCCAACAGCACGGTGTAACAATCTGGCGTAGAGGGGGGTGAATCTTGAGAAACGAGAGTCACCTGAGAATCGTTATGGTTCTCACTAGAGTGATGACGTGTACTGGAGACGTCATGAGCTGTGTTACTACGGACGGGCTGATTAGCAGCATTGCCCGAGGCAGCTTGAAAGTGTAACAATGAATGGTGTTTTTTGTTACACGTGAGACACGTGGCCTTAGATTGGCATTCCTTGAGTTCATGAGCGCCTAAGCATGAGATGCAGCGCTTATGTCTCTTGACGAGCTGATGTCGTTCTTGAGGAGTTTTGTCACGGAAAACCGTACATGAATAGACTTTATGTCCACTCTGATTACAAATGAAACATGGAGGAGGCATAGTCTTGGTTTGAGCGGAGTTAGAGTGAGTTGTGACCATTGAAACATCACTAGAGCGAAAGTTCACCCTTTTTGGCGCAGTCACCTTGTTGCGGGCGTGAGGAGGAACATAGGTAGAAGCCTTTACCTGAGGAACGTTATGAATATTGGCATCTTCAGTTTGGCTGCATTCAGTGTTCAAAAATGTTATTATTTCTTTGACTTCCGGTAACGAGTGAGCAGACGCGTCATTCGAAGAGGTTGACCGGGAAGCTTCCAGCCTTTTTCGTAAGTCGGAATCCATACGTCGGAGGATGAGGGCGGAGAGGAGCGGATTGTTTTCACCTACGTCACAATGTAAAGCTTTCAATGCCTGAGAGTGTTCTGTATATTGATTGACAAATAGTCTGAGACCCTTGATTGAGGACGAACTAATTTGAAGCAGGTCCAGTAACTGGTTCAAATGGAGAGTTTGTAACCTCCGGGAATTATGGTAGCGATCCCGTAAGAGGTCGTATGCTATTAAGTAATTAGCAGAGGTTAGATTGAGTCCTTTAATTAGGTTTAAGGGTTCGCCACTCAAAACGCTCAATAAGTACTGAAACTTCATTACTGCACTAAGACTGGCATTACGGTGAATGGTTGTATCAAATAAATTGATAAAGGAAGTCCAAGTCAGAAGATCGCCCGAGAATTTTTGTAATTCTAATTTTGGCAGACGGACCTGAGAGACACTAGAGACCTGAGGAGTCATACTGACGTCACTCAAAGCCGAGGGTGTTTTGGGTTCTTCGACTGGAAGTAGCGTTTCGATTATACCAAGAATATGAGCGTAGACCTCGTTAATAGAGTCCTGATCTTCCGCTAAGACTTCGTCTTCAATGGCCTCATCATCCGTTAGATTTAAGGCTCGTTGCAGGTTAGCCTCAAAATCAGCTTTCTTTTTCTTGACTTCATTAGAGATGGTTGATAAGCTCTTCAGTTGAGCAGGCGTAAGAAGCTCCTTTTGCGTAGCGAATTCTTCAACTTGAGTTTTTATTTTAGCGAAGCGCGTTTTAGTTAACGCTGTGAGACGAGTATAGAGAGCCGCCTTGAAATCAGAAACTTTAGGAGCCATTTTGAATTTTTCAGATACAGTAAGTAGTAAAACAAAATTAAATGTAGATATGAAATACAAGACACTATTGTGAGCAGAGCACTAAGTCGCTAAATACATTTTTCCATGTTTTATTTATATCTATTTTGACTTATTTACTACAGTATTAAAATATCGGCAGAGACATCACAAATTATTTTGCAATAAGAACAATAAACAAACAAATAAATAAGAGATTCAAAGTGTGAGGTAAGCTTAATCTGCAATGTTATAACAATTGCAGTCTTGATTGGTTCCACTGAGAACTTTGCTTTGATAGCTAGATTTGTTAGTAGCAATGTGTATGAACACTAGAGAGCAAGGAAAAAGTATAAATTTTATTTTCAATGAGAGATCAGAGAACTAATTATTTTTAGTTAATTAGCTTCCAATAAGCTTATGGTAATAACACATTAGAGAGAGACATGATAAATAGCTAATTCTTGCTTATTTCAGAGAGAGTGTACAAAACTATAAATGTACATAACTAGTTTTGTATAGTTAGTTAATTAATTATTAATTCAGCACAAATACAATAAATATGAATTAGGTAATTAGCTAAACAAAATTTGTTTACCCTAGCAGAGAAATGTGTGTTTAATAAAGCTTAACTGCTTTACCAAAAGAGACTTAAACTAGACTAATTGACTATACACAATAAAAGACAATAGTTGACCTCACAAAAACAGAATGAAAAGCAATATATTGTACAATAAAAAGCCGTATAAAACACCTTTTGTATTTAATTAGCCTTCAAATGCTAATTAGAAAAATAGAATAAAAGATAATAATTTAATTTAAGATTAAATATATATAAGCTTATTTACATAAATGAATTAACTAGCCATTGCTAAAATCCTTATAATGAGAAGCATTGACTAATGCCTGTGACTACCACATGATATGTGAGTAGCGTACTGTCAATAAAGTAAACAAACAGGAGTTGACAACTGTCAGCGCATGCGCTATAGAGCGGATGTGCTGCAGACAGCCTGAGAGAGAGTGAGGGGTTGGAAAAATCAATACTGCGTACCTCGAATCGGCACGCTTCGGAGAAGTTCGTGATTCTTCGTAAGCAGTGCGCCTGGTATTGGGCTAGGGGCGTGGCCTTCGCAAACTGCAAAGAAAGACAACAATTGCAAATGGCGAAAACTGAAGTGAATCGTGCTTTCTATTATCCACAAATTAGAGTTTCTGTATTTCCAAAGAACTGTATCCTAGAAATCCGGCTCGGAGGACCAAAACTATGAGCGGTAAATGAGAGAGATGAGAAAATTAAATATTTATATATAAGTTGATTCGAAGGACCAGGGAATTTTTATATTAAAAAACGCCCAAAAAGTTAATGTCTATAGAGAGAGTTTGTGGATAATTTGTTGTTACAAAATGGGACAAAATGTCGAGCAATATGCTTACAAAAATAACTAAAGTTACACACATGAAATGATGAAAACAGTACCTTGTCCAATATTCCAATTAGGTGAGGGAAGGTCCAGAGACAACCGTTGGTGAGGTGGTAGCGAGGTCCATCAATGTCCTGGTACAAAGTAGGGAAACGCAACGAACGACAGTTCTCACTTCATTTTATCTTGAGTCTTCTTACACGAATCGCGGTAGAACGCTTCTCGCAAAGTTCATCTGCCACGGAAGCACGCACAAAGAAGATCTTGAAGCACAAACTATGGCGGGAGTTCACACAAGAAATTAAATGTACAAAATATCACACACAAAAATATTAAAAGACGTTTAAGAGTGGTTAACAGAGATTTAGAGAAACAATATAGAAACAGCACGAGGCAGAGGGCCTCCAAAAGTGTATATTAGAGAAGTGCGCTGTGAGAGGGACGTTACAAGACCGAGTTTTCTAGACAGAGTGAGGTGGCGGAAACCCCGCGTGGTGCAAAACGTTTTTATAACAGTGCATTCCAACCAATCAGATTTCAAGACGACTGACTACGTCATATCGCCTGATTTATGTCGCTTTTAGAAAGCGTTATCCCCCTCTCTCTCTCTCTGTTGAGATATTTCAAATTGAAAAATAATACAACTTAAAATGCGCTCTTGGCTTAAAAACTATTTCTTAATGCTAAAGTGTTAACACATTAAATGCTATTATAAAACCTTAAAATATAAGTTATAAGTACTGAACACCACGTGTGTTCTTACGTTTCAAGTTTCAAACCATTATTTTTTCAGTTGTATTTAGTTTTTCACTATCATTTTACTACCTTTTTTGTGTAACTAATGTATATAGACATATTGTAAAAACATTGAAAATGGAGCGCTTAATTTAGAACAAAGGAGGATTTGGAAATGTTAGATGAGAGTGAAGAAGAAAGTAATACAATTTCTGATGATGATAGTGAACGTATTTCTCTGAAGAAATATTGTATATTTTATAAATAAAACACAATAATTCATTAGCAGATTATTATTTAACGAATTTTAACTAATAATATTTTGTTTTTATTTCGTAATGTAATATGAGCAACCACAATCAACCATTATTCATTACTACTTGAACATTTGTCCAATAAACCTATGTTTACACCTTTTTAACCCTTTATAGGTCACTAGAATTATAATAATTTCCCCTGAGGCACACTGGTTGATATTTGAACCACTAGCAAAAACTCATTGTGCACACCTACAAATAGCGTTAGTTTTGTTAACGCACGCTGGTCGATTTGGCGACCGCTGTCAATAAAGTTCATTTTCGCTTGTACTGTTGGACGAATATAGTCCTTATGAGCGCCAGCCAATCCTATTGATGGACCTGACTCGTGGGAACATAACAAGGATGTGATTCTCAACGCGTGCTGCGTTATGTCGGAGTACACAACAAATAGTGGTTCATTTCCCAACCAGCGTGCGTTTAGGACAGCCACGTTTTCCCACATCTGTGTCTATCACTATTTTTATGTCAACAACTGATAGAAGGTAAGTTTTTACAAATAATTAAATATTTACCAATGATAGTAGTATATGACACAGTAGATTTTTATTTGTTTCCAAATTATATTAGCTATATGAACTCTTAAAAAAATTAAAATATCCCAGTAAACGAGATTCATAACATTTTATAGTCATTTTGTAATTAACATAGAAACTTTATCTTTAAGAATTTTGACGTAGTATTGTACACATTTGCTGTAAATATTCTCCTGTACAAGATAAAATAATTCAATAAGACATTACTCTTTGGGCTTGCAAATTATAAGCAAAATACCGACAAATTACCTGATTACACTCCGGTGCTCACGTGGTCTACTGGAATGTGAGTGCTCGCGCGAAGTGATATTGCACTCTATTACATTTTGTTGTGTTTTTAACGTTATTATGACTTTTAAGGTCTTAATATTACATTACAATTAAGGCTACATTATATAGCATAAAATAATTAAAAAAATATAGTTATTATTTTATGTTTAATATAAACAATAGAACAATAAAGAAATATATTTCTATGACAACAATTTTCATAGCCTATCGATTAACCGACAGCCAATCATTCTCGCAGATCATTTATCATTCTCGCAGATAATGTTGTACATTATATAGGCATATATTAAGTAATTTTATGTTTAACAATAATATAAAATATATATGTAAGATTATTCAAATATAATATATTTGAATAATGTTACATATATATTTTTTAATTTCATATTTATATTATATATTTTTATTAATCAGTGTTATATTTTTAACAATGATTTTTTCCTTGAAGATGGCATCTGAAGGGGATCGCCGTAAAAGAAGAAGAAGAGATGAAGAATATCCTGCCGATTTATTCGACACGCTTTCTACGTATTTTTTTTTTTTTTTTTTTTTTGTAGTGATACTATATTTGTTGGACAAGCAATAAGCCATTATCAAAATATGTTTATAACTTCTTTTTAGATTTAAGTTTTTCAAGTAAACTTAAGTTTTTAATTATTAGGATTAAGATTTTAGGTATAAATAATTTTGTCAATAATTAAATATATTAAGTTTTACAGTTTCAAGTAGGTTATACAATAAAAATCTTTGGTGTAAAACAACTCTTTAGTGTAAAATATTTTTGATTTTATATTAACAAATATAGTGGGTAGTGATACTATATTTGTTGGACTTTTATATCAAATTTTCATATTAATTATCTAGGGATTTTATGATATTTCTGTATATTTTAAAACTTATATTTTTAATAAATAAATGGCGTTTTCATTACATTTTGCGTATTTTAAAATCCCTTTCTATTAGTGGTTGATATTTCGACCAGTGATCATAAGGTGTTCTTTAGTTACCCTAAAGCACACTGGTCGAAATATCAACCATATCCTTAAATTTGGCAAATAAAACAGTTAATTTTTTTAAATATTTTTCCCAACCTAAATAAGGCCTATTTATTAGATTACATTGAAAAAAGAGTTTGAAACTCAAAATCTTTAAAGTGTGCATAGAGAAATTTTAGGGGTGGTCG
This sequence comes from Stictocephala bisonia, assembly GCA_035578905.1. NCBI lineage: Eukaryota > Metazoa > Arthropoda > Insecta > Hemiptera > Membracidae > Stictocephala > Stictocephala bisonia. The sequence goes on along the minus strand of JAQJVL010005407.1, from coordinate 18,083 downwards.
AAATTTCGACCACCGTGCGTCTGGGGAATTACCGCTAAATTAAGGCGTGCACAGAGAGATTTGTGTGGTGGTTGATATTTCAACCAGTTAGCGTTAAAGGGTTAAATTGTTTCTATTACCTTTCTCAAAACTATAATAAAGAAATCAATTTTATATTTATTGTCCAAGTATTTATTAAAATATTTTATATAAATACAATATAACATTTTATGAAAATTACATTCTACAACAATTAGTTCATAAGAATTTAAAACTTAATCTGATACCTTAAAATTCACTTTAGGGTTTCTAAAGGAAACCATTTAAAAAGTACTATATTAAAAAAGAAACAAATTAAGACATTTGTATGTACAAAATAAAAAAAAACAAAATGGGGTGGAAAACACCCCACGCGTCTGCTTGTGCTACAAAAAAAACGTGTGTGCCCGAGGGTTACAATTAATCTGGCTGTAGTGTTGAATTTAGTTACCAGACTAAATTATAAAATATAAAATTGAATTCATTCTGTAAAATAACCGTAAATTGGATTTTAAATTGTAGTTAAGTAAATAAGCGAATGAATCCTCTTACTTTCATTGCAGGGGTGTTTTTCATACATAACTTATGACTACTCACATCACCCGCATTACTTATAAGAAACTTACAACGTAAAAATAAATCTCATGTGTTAATATATTTTTATCTTAATCTAAATTTAAATATTTCGTAATATATACTGAATAACTTCATTTTAGTAAATATTAAAAAACCTTTATATAAAACTTTAGGTAATTTGTATACCTATTTATAGCAAACAAAATCAAATAATTCATATCAATTATGGTTTTAAGGAATGATGATTTATCTTGAGAAAAAATACTTAAATTATATTCTGATGAACGTAAAATGTCTAAATAAAGGCAAATTTGCCATTTTAAAATGGCTTGAAAACAGAAATCAGGGAGAAAATTTCAAAAGATGTGATTTTTGGAGCTCAAGCGAGGCAGAGTCAAGTCATGTACAGACTGCTATGCTTGTCGTATTATTTAGTTTCTGTTGATTAAAACTGTGATTGCGTATACTATCATGGATAGATGTTCATTAAAATTTGTATTTACACTTTGAGTAATTTGCCTTGTAACTAATATTGTAAAGAAACTATGTAGCCTAATTAAAATAGTTTGCATTGCAATACGATTTTTATTCTATCAACTATTTTTATTTATTGTAAAATGTTTAAATAGATATTATGCACATTTATAATGTTTAAATTATGGTATTAAAAATGTCAATTACAGTTAGTAATGTGATTCATTTTCTAATTAAATTTAGATTGATACATTAAAATGAATAAAATTAATCAATTCATTAGCCCCATAACAGATCTAACATTAAACTATGGCACATCAATAGAGAATTGGGAATGCCAACAGAAGCTGTACATCATCAGCTGACTGGTATCTAGCCCACCATGCACACTGCCAACATCGGACAATCACTCATTTACACTCATTACACTCATTCGAAACTCATATTTTCCCATATCTTGATGATCGGCATCTTAAGAATAAAATTAAAAAATAAAGCTAATAACTTACTTTGTACCAGACAACGATGGGTGTGGGAGCTCCTATAACCTCACACTTGAACACTAATGTCCTTCCAGATTCCACAACCCAACTTGTGTTCACATTCTTGAAAATAACTGGTTTCTGTAGATCTGAAAGTCAAGTAAATTTGGCAATTAAGACAAGCCAAAGAAATATCTTTTAAAACACTTAATTATTTACAACTTTATTATGTAAATATTTTATACTGATTTTTTTGTTACTTTTTGCCAAAATTGAAGTTACTACTAATTGAATATTAACTCATCTCATTAGTAGCAAATTAATGTTTACCTACAGATTACAGTTTGTTAACCAGTTAAAGATTAATAAAACCAAATTTATCAATAGTTTGGTTACTGAAGCTAAAAATGTAAAGCCTGTTGTAGGCAATAAACAGTTTTTACATATATCAACAAAGTTTTTTTATGAGATAATCTCAATTTGTGTTTTATTCTTTTAGGTTACTGGATTGTCTTTGAAATAATATGTAGAAAAATGTAAATAAATACTTTTTTCTAACTAAATATTTGAGAATGTAACATTAATTTTTTAAAGCATTAATGTAACTAGAAATATATGATCCACTTACAACTACTTTTATAGCAATACTTATTGTGCTATCTATAATGTATCTCATATTTGAAGGCTTTTCCTTTTAGGTAAGGTTTTGTGTAAGACATTCTTGCAATATGTCTATGAATGTGTCAATATAAGACATAACTATTAACAGACTTTATTTACGCACTATCACACAATTTTGGAGATATTATTTAAATTATTTAGATGCTATTTATTTTTACCATTTATCCAAAACATTACTGGTGTGAAAACCGAGCCTGACAAACCCCTTCCCTGCAAGAATGGAAAAGGGATGAAAAATATGTTAACTAACAAAACATTTGTCAACAAAATATAACACACTTACTAACTATACACAATAAACTAAAGCTGATTTAAAGACACAATGTATAAAAGCTGTTGTCAAAACATACGAAAAACAAAGAGAACAAAAACATTTCGAGCGTAGTCCATATATACTGGATTGATTCATGTAGTTTGATATATTTTTAGCAGAATTCAATATAAAAATAAAGCTAGTGGTCCAATAAGTTAGACTGCAGTGCTAAGAATTAAAAAAAAGCTTGTGTTTAAGCTAGTTACTTTGTATTGACTATAGTTAAAATTCAATTTAAAAGGTTTTTGAAAAACTGTTGATTTTATATAGGTTTGATGTTCAGAAAGGTTAACTCTCTCAATTATACACTACTTAGAGTGTAATAACATTTATCATAAACCTATTACGAGGAGTGTTTTTAATGTAAGTACTCTTTTGGAATTCTGTTGTTGTAGTATTGCGATTGCCGTTCTGCACATATGCGCTGTGTGCTGCTATCTGTTGGCAAACCACGCCGCCATTACAGATCCATTGGGCCGTGTTTAAGGTTGCTTATGAGTGTTTAAAACACCTATAATTAGAAATGCTACCAAATGTGAAGTTATTCTTCTATAAGTTATAAAATAAATGTTATAAAATCTATAACATCTTCTTGGTTATAGATTATTTTGTTGATAACATTAAATGTTTGAATGTCTTACATCTTTTTAATTGTTGAATTTTATTTATTTTTTTTTTTTTATAGGGAATAAAATATTTATAGTATCAGCTTTTTATCTAGTTTTATTAATAAATATATAATACAATAAGTACCTCCAAACAGAATTACCTTGGAGGGGTTTTCTTTAAATATTGCATATTTGCTATTCTAGTTGTAATAACATGTACGAGGGTTGTCTCAAAAGTAAGTTACACTATTTTATTAAAAGTATAAAAAACATCAGAAAATATTTTAAATGATATATTTTGAAAAGTACAAGTTAACCTTATTTTTCTACATAATTTCCATGATTTTCTAAACATTTTTGGTAACGTGGTAACAGTTTTTTCAGTCCCTCATCATACCATTCTGCCGCCATATTGCTTAGCCAACTCTCAACCTCTTCTTTCAGCTCATCGTCATTTGTGAAGCGCCGACCTCCAAGATGTTGTTTGAGGTGTGGGAAAAGATGAAAGTCACTTGGTGCAAGGTCGGGGGAGTAAGGTGGATGTCCAAAAACATCCCATCGAAAATCTGTGAGCAGGTCTTGGGTCTGACGAGCAGCATGTGGGCGAGCGTTGTCATGGAACAAAAAAACTTTTTTCGTCAACTTTCCTCTTCTTTTGTTCTGAATTGCTCTTCTCAGTTGTTCCAAAAGTTCACAATACCGTGCTGCTGTTATTGTAGTCCCACGAGGAAGGTAGTCGATCAATAACACACCTTTGTTGTCCCAAAAAACCGTCGCCATGATTTTTCCAGCGGATTCCACAACTTTCGCTTTTTTTGGTGTTGGTTCGTCCTTTCCTTTCCATACCATACTCTGTCTTTTCGATTCAGGCGTCCAATGATGGATCCAGGTCTCATCCCCAGTCACTATTCGATCGAATAAATTGTCTCCTTCATCATCGAAAAATTGTTGAAATTGCAAAGCAGCATCAACTCTCTGCTCTTTGTGCTGTTCTGTGAGAAGGCGTGGAACCCACCTTGCACACACTTTTGACAGATGAAGATCATCAGAAATAATCCTGTGGAGTGATGCACGGCTTATTTCCACATTAGAAGGCAGTTGACAAAGGATTTCGTCAAGAGTCAGGCGCCGATCGGTGTCAATGACCTTTCTGACATCTTCAACAACAGTTGCCGCGCGAGAAGTGGAGGGGCGGCCGCTTCGTTGTTCATCATGCAGTGTTGTCCGTCCTTCAATGAATGATTGACACCAACGAGATACCTTGACATCACACCTTCACCATAAACACTACACAACTCATGATGAATTTCAGTAGCAGTTTTATTTTTTGCTGTTAAAAAACGAATAATAGCGCGAATTTCACAATCGGCAGTAGGAACAAGTGGTGTCTCCATATTGCCTGTAGTCTGACTGGCCGATCGATCGACGCACGCGCATAGGAATTTTACAGTGCTGCCACTACGCCCAGACGCAAATACTCCGTGACTCCCAGACTTCTGGCGCCAACAGAACGGCTTTAAAAAAATAGTGTAACTTACTTTTGAGACGACCCTCGTAAGTTGGTATGATAAATATACTATTACTGCAGATAAGACTCACAATATTAAAGCAAGATTAGTTACGAATGGTGAATTTGCATAATCATTGTTACTATTAATTGATTTATAATGTTTATAGATAAACTTACTTTGTACCACCATCATGTAGTCTTTCCGGCTTGTCTCACCTCTTCCGAAACGAACATTAGCGACACAAGAATAATTTCCAGTGTGATTCCTCATTACATGAGGGATATTTAGCTTGATGAAGTATGAATAATCTGTCTCCTCACTCCACATTAAAACATCTGGAACATATATTACTAACATAACAAAATACATTAGATTAGGGCAAGTGCCTGAATTATTTAGGTTTTGCTTAGGACAGGAAAGTAGGTATGTGCATAAAAAGAGTACAGACAATAATATCTAGTTGTATTGCATCAAATGCTATCAGTAACAAAGACCTAAACCATGCATTCAAATTCATACATAGTTTTTGTCTAAATAATAACCAAGCAGAAATAGTAAAATCTTAGAAAGAAAATATCTATGACATTTTCTGTGCACACTAACATTAGATTAAATGGTTGAATCCAGATAATATGATTTATGCACATTTGTACAAGCTTAATTAAAAATTTGTTTTGAAATGGTGATTATGATTCTTGACCAACATCGATTGTAAAAATTATAAATTCTTCTGTCATACTTGAATTTGGGTTCTCGTTAAATTTGTTTAGCTTATCTTAAGTTCACATTGTTTATTGATTTAAGACTTGGTTGAAATTGGTTTAAATCTTACCAAAGACTGGGGAAGAATGCCCATGTTTGTCAGTGTACAGCCACTGGAGGTCTTTGGTATATCGAAACTTGGAGGCGCCACAGCTCAAAGTGACATTGTCTGACTCAACAACACTGGCAGGGTAATTGATTACGAATCCTTTCTCCACATCTGAAAATAAATTGCCATAATTAGATTAATATACGAACTTTGAAATTAAAGTTAAAAATATACAACATCAATAGCTTAAATTACTTTAACATGGATAATAATCAGTTCTAATTCTTAAAAGATAGATGTGACTTTTTAATTTAAAGAATCAGAAGTAGTATTGATGTATAGTACTTTGTAATAATGCAATGTTTCTAAAATGTAGGGCAGATCATATATTTTTCAACCCATCAATCATGCTTCTTTTTTCCTTATTTCCTAACCAACCTATCAAAAATCACAAAGAGTTAACTACCTCAGATTGTATTCAATTTCTTTATTGACACAATAAAATTATAAAGTATAGTTGTGTGATTTTACTAACGCTAAAGTAGTTTACCACCCACATATATACATCTTTAAAGACCATCCCACCCACTCAAATATGTAGTAAAACGAGGAACCCCCCTGCACACCCACATTTAACTACATTCCTAACCACTCACATACATTGAGAATCCTTCTAACTGCCACATCCATCCAAAAATGTACTACATTGAGGACCCTTCCGACCCACATATGTACTACACTAGGGAACCTCCTACCTACCCACATGTACAATTAGGGACCCTCCCATCAGCATAAGTACACATTGAGGACTTCATTCCAAGAATGTTTAGAGCGAGAAACAACATATTTTTATCTGCATTAGTAAAAACATAACTATTACTGCTATCAGTTTAAACAAACAAAATACAAATCATTTTTAATTATATGTAATCTGATGGCATGAAGTCATCAAACAATGTAAAAAAACTCGAGTCATTTCTAGCAAGCTTTTCATAATTATCTCAAAGCACTGATGTAGCTGGCAACAATAATCTAGACTGAGTAATAATTGACAGACATTTTTCTTGGAATTCACTTATGAGGTATAGTCAAAAAGTTCCCGAAATCGGTTGAAATATGTTTATTGGACAAAGATAAAATCTTACAAACCTATACTCCTTCAAAATACTCTTCTCCTACAACAATACACTTGTCCCTACGATCATACAGATGGTCAAAACACTTTTGACACTTATTTTTGTAATGTATTTCAATACTTTTATCACATTTTTACTGACAGTTTTAGCACCTGCAAATCGATTTCCTTTTATTGATGTTTTTACCGTGTGAACAGTAAGAAATCGGTCGGCATGAGGTCAAGCGAATATGGAGGATGTTCTAACGTGATAACGCGTTGCTTGACTAGGTAGTTACGTACTAACAAGAATCGATGTGCAGGGGTATCGTCATGCAGCTGAAAATCCAATTGTTTTCAGCTCATTTTGTAGACCGTTTCCTCCTAATAGCACCTCGTAAGCGCCTAAGAACTTTTGTGTGGATAAATTTACCTTATATGCGATATCATCAATTGTTATTCTTCAGTTTGCATGGACAGTTTGCGGAACTTGCTCAATGTTATCATCTGTGGTTGCAGTTGAAGGGTGTCACTACTCGTATCATCTTCAATGTTTATGAAACCTTCACGAAAACGTTTGTGCCGTTCATAAAATTGGCTTTTCTTCCGTATACTTGAATTAACATTTTAAGTGTCCTAGAAGATGACTTTTGAAATAAAAAATCAAATTTAATGTTTTTTAGTTGTTCATTAAATAAATTTTCAAAACATGGCAATTTAAACACACAAATACACGAAAAGTGCTCTCCACGGAGGAACAGTGGTGGCTGGGTGATACTCACGCTACCTATATCCCTTCTCCACGAGTAGTACTAATTGATAGACGATGAAATTCCCACCGGCAACCACGCTGTGTGTCTCTGAACATCGATTCCGGAAACTTTTTGACTGTACCTCATATTAATAAACCTTTATCAAAATTAAGTTCAGGAATGTATGCATTAAAAAGAGTAGCATATTTGTGTGATAAATTCACACTGAAACATATTTAATTTGCCCTTATTCACTCTATAAAATCATTTGAGATCTCCATATATGAGGCTACCTATAATTCAAAACTAAATAAAATATTGTTAATTCAAAAATCGATTGGAATAATTCTTGGATTGGGCAATGAGGATTCTGTAAGGCAATTCTTAAAAGAATTAAATATTATGATATGCAGGTTCTACATATTTTTAAGTAGGCCTATAGTGTATGTTAAGGAAACCCATATTGAAAGCATACCTCAAGGCAGTCATGGCTACAGTACCGGAGCTCGTAGGGTCCAAATTGGTCAGCATAGTTTGAAATTTTTTATAAAAAAGACAACTTATACAGGTATTAAGCTGTATAGAATATTAACAAAAACAAAGAATTTAACTTCACCAACAAAATTTAAGAAGAGCTTCAACAATCTAATGTACATATGGTGCTTGCCGTATAGTACTTCATCAATTCCCACTAGAATGAGTTTATATGTAGCAGAGAATGATGGGTAGTGAAGCAATTATGAATATGTTAGTGGAATTTGATTTATTATTTTTGTATAATATCAAATCATTGAATTTCATAATTAATTACAGTAGGCTTGGTATTTAATATTGACTTGTTTACTTCAACTAATTGTTGATATTGTTCTTTGTATTCATACAAATATATGAATAAAGATAATTTGATTTAAGTACCTGTAGCTAAGACAGTGATAGCCTCTTGTCGGGAACCTAGAGAGTTGTGGGCCTTGCAAGTTACTTCACCAGTTTGGTTTATCCAGACACGCACTGTAGACTTTATCATTCCTCGCAGGCTGTTCACATCTATCTCCAAGTACTGATCTAGCTAACAATAATAATATTCAACTGTTATTTGTATTGTTCTAATATAAAATAAGGTTATCCTTGCAACATTAATATAGTTATGAATTTAGGTGGCAGCTTGCATTATTTCTTCATGGGTTACTTGTAATCTTAATATTTTTATTGCAATTTTGAACAAAAGTACTAACATAAGTTTTAGTCTAAATAAATAATATTTTTTTTAACAAGAGTACAATTTTTTTCATTGTTTTCAGTTCAACTAGACCTTTAAAATAATGTACAACTAAACTGTAGGCTGTCATTAAAGATTTTCTTTTTACTCCCAACTAGCCGTTCCCCAAAGGTGACAACCGATTACCATGTACACAGAAAAATAGCTTACTATTACCAGTAACAGAATGTCAAATTTGGTTGTGATACCTCTTGTCATTTAAATTTATAAAGTCGTCCTAAGACTTAATTGTCACCCTGTATAACAATCAGGTCACAATTACAATAAGTGCAATATAATTGTGCACTCTCTTTCTGGCTCAATTATAATAAGTGCAATAGAGTGCAAGAGAATAGTATACAATATAAATTTCAGTCTAAATAAATATTATGTGTTTGTTTTTCAATTTTCAGATTTTGTTAACAGTACACATGTATGTTAACCCTTTGGATCCCAGGCGACGATGACATCGTCGCCAGAAGTTTGTACTAAGAATCCCAGGCGACGATGACATCGTCGCCGAAAAACTGTCGAAAAATCCCAGGCGACGATCTCATCGTCGCCACGTGTTAATTTAAATATTAAATTTCCACGGGTTTTTTTCCCGCGGATTTCGACTAGTATTGGTATTAGAGTATACATCGAAGTCAAATATACTAATTTCACAAAAAAATTACGAACCGTATTTGTCTTGTTTTTATTCTCCACTGAGCAAACACGAGGCGCTCAGCTGACTTTTGGCGCGCGATTGTTGCGGTCACTGTTTACTACTCAATCGCTACTGTATGGTTATGTTACGCTGTTTACTTTGTGTTTAGTGTAATGGATAGTTTGTTTGTGTTATTATGCGTTGTTTTTCTAATTTTTAGTGTAAATAGTTAAGTTTATAGTTTTGTTTCACTTAGTAAGCTAGTGTTTTGTCGAAATGGATCGTGAAAACATCGCCGATAGATAAAGTGAAGGTGATAGGTAGCTAAATTACGATCTATCTGATGAAGAACTATTTTCTGATTCATCAGCTATATTTGACGACGACAGTGATGAGGACCTCACGTATTATCCTGATGACAGTGGACGTAGTAGTGCTCCGGTTTTTACAAATCAGGACATTACGTTAATTTTTTATAACTTCTACTTATTACAGTAAAACTTTTTTTTTCAGCTTGTATTATACATATCAGTATCAAATTTTGTTACAGTATACAAAAATATATTTGGAACAAAATAAAAATACTGCCCACGGATAACTTGTTTTCCTTCTGCCCATAACATGATGATAAACTTTAAAAAAATTTTGAAAAAAATTATTTTTTTAAAAATGTATATACATATACAAAAAACGTCAACATGTAATGGCTTTTGTACATTGTTTTGGCTAGATAATATTGTAAAAAACATTTTAGTATAAAAAACTTCAATATAGCATGTGTAATAGAGGATTTATGAATATTTTCCCAAATGCTTGTATTTTTGTCATTTTTGGCCTGGGATTCTTCGCACAGTTTTTGAAAAACTGGTCTGGGATTTTTTGCACAAAAAATATTTTTTGGTCCTGGGATCCAAAGGGTTAATGCATATACATGTCCAGCATGTCAAGATTAGAAATTGTCTTTCTTCAACAATAATAAAACATTTTATAGAGTACCTCTCCTATAACATATGAATATAGAACAACATTAATACACATAATAATCACATATCATTGTTCAAAACGTGACTGTAGAATCGCACCTGTGCAGGGAAATACCTCTTCCTGTTTGCTCAGTATTCCCCCTCTCTTCTAGCTTATCCATACTGTTTTATAGCCTTCTTCCTTGTCAAAGTACATTTTTTTAAATATAAATGTTTATTCCAATAATTGTAATAGGAGAAAACTTCCAGTTATAAGAAAATAAGCTTCAAAAAACTGTTAAGACATGACTAGTCCTATCATTTTGACATTATCATGGGTTGTGCCCTTGATTTGGTCATTTCAACACTGGGGTGGTGTTATCTACACCATTATCAGCTGAGCGCAAATACTAGTTGTGTTGCAGTAAACAAAATTCCTATGTTAGCTGTAGTTTTATTGGTCTCTGTTTTCCTCTTCATGCTTTGACTACATTCGCTCATGTACACTCATTCAAAATTCATATTCGGCCATATCTTTCATGATGGGTGTCTCAAGAATAAATTAATAGTTTATTTTTTAAATATGTTTGTTATGCTCATTAAACTATTAATTATAACTGTTTGGATTTAATCATTTTCATAGTTTTATTGTTTATAACGTAATTTGACAATGTCTGAATAAATTACTTACTGGAATAAGTTCTGAGTGGGGGGAGCAGTTAGGATAGTCATTACATGGGGTAAAATACCAGGTAATGTTAGGCCTCGGAAAGGCAAACACGTCACAATCTATTTGAAGCTGTTGTCCTACAATTGAAAATATTTCTTGGTTCCCTCCATTCACTCGTAAATCAGGTTCACCTAAAAATTCAAAAGAATATAAACATTTTTAAGAGATCCACAAACTAACTTGTCCTTCTAGTAACTTTCTCTAAACCTTTATTTTTTTATTTTCTTTAAACTTAGATTAGTGGCTTGGTTTTTTAGCATCATTATTGATTTTAGCATCATTAGATTGCTCACTTTAATCTGTGAGCAATTTTTGTTTTTCTATATAATATGTAAAAATGTAAAAAATTATAAAACTTACTAGTTTTAATTTTATAAAATAGGCTTTCCCATTTTAATAGCTAAATAGATTTCATGAAAAGAATGTATCAGTTATATTTATTAAACAAACAATTTTGTTACCAATAGACAGGAGCTTAACACATTCAGTGCTAAGGCTGTATTTTCGTAGTCACTTAGAGTGGCTGCATGTATAAATTATAAACATTCCCAATGGCTGAAATTTTTTTCAAAAACTAATTTTTGTGGTTGTGTATTGTCAATTTATGACTGTCAGAAGTAGTCTGTATATGTGGAAGGCTCAAAAAATGTATTTTTATGTACGGTATAGACGTTTAGTTGGCCATCAGCCCCTGGTAAAGGGCTTTGCCAAAAAATTAATGTCCAAGATTTTTTACACCACTTTATTTTGTAAAAAACTAGTTAGTAATATAAAGAATTAAGTAAAACAAACGAGAAAGATTAAAAACTACTATTATCAGGTCCATTTCACAATTAGTCTAATCTGAGATAAATTTTTCAAAACATGCTACAGAACACAATTCATGTAGGTTAGGGCGTTTGTAGAACATATATACAGTATTTTAAATTTTCCCTTCTTTGCAGTATGATCTAGACCTTTTTTGCTTAATTTTATTCCTATTTTCTTGAAAAACAGAAATAGAAACTCCAAACATAACCGTAACCGGAAATTGAAATAGTTACGTCCTACTCATAGGATACAGCAGAAGTGCGGGACTTACTGGCAAGCGAACCAGGCAAAGGCTGGGCGAGGACTAATTTAATAATGTTAGTGAGGCAGTATGGCTGAATAGACGGCCAGCAGCCACCACCAGTGACAACCACTTGGCCGCCTAGACGGCCACACAGCCACTAGAGGTCGGATGCCGACTTTACGGCCATATATCACTGAATGTGTTAACCTTGTTTATGTAATCGTTAAAAACTGTACTGATGATCAAATAAGCATTAAAATTTTTAATAATTACAATCTAATTATTTTCATAAATGTTATCTGTATTATACTGGAAGTCTATGAAAAAGAACTGAAACATTTACACTACAGATTTTGTTTCAAAATATTAGTCGTCAATTTTAGTGACAATTTTGTAAAATCAATGCAACATATAACTGGATGGCTCTACTCTTGTTGAATATGTTTAAAAATATAACTGGATGGCTCTACTCTTGTTGAATATGTTTAAAAATATAACTGGATGGCTCTACTCTTGTTGAATATGTTTAAAAATATAACTGGACGGCTCTACTCTTGTTGAATATGTTTAAAAATATAACTGGATGGCTCTACTCTTGTTGAATATGTTTAAAAGGATGGTGACATTTGACTGTTATTTATTTAGAAATTCTTTTAGTCTACTTATTATTTTTTATGACCAAGCACTAATTTAATAATCCCATCCTCAAAGGTCAAGATTAAGCACACCAAAAATATTATGTAATCATTGCTGGTTATTATTTGTATTATATCATTGACTTCTTTATTCATTTGTTTGCTAGTTTCTTTAAAGATTTTGTAAATATACAGCTAAAAAATAAGATCAATTTACAACATTACAACAACAACGAGAAAATTTTACGTAGGCCTACTTTACCTATATACAATTTGTAATGTAAAATTCTACTCAAAAAATCTTTACAATAGGCCTTGACCATAATATGTCCTCATCATTATCTTAGCCCTAACATTATTTGAAAGTTGTTTCTTGGTAAAGGACTGTTCATGATTGGTAATTTTTTTGGAGATTTCTAATGCTTCAGTTGGAGATTAAAAGTGTTGTCAAGATTAAGTGCTCTAAAACGTGATCTAAACATTGGTAGTTTATTATTTACTGTATATTGAATCATTTACTATTTTCTTGATTTATTGATGTGTCAGTCCTTTTAAAGATTCTGTTAATATATTATCATTTTAAGAGTTTTTTTAATGTATATTTTTCTGTTAAAGCTACATAAAATACAGGGTGTCCCAAAAGTCGACGTCCAAACTTCACAGGCTTGTTATATGGATAATTTCCAACAACAAATGTCCTTTATGTATTTATCCTATTGTTAATAGTTACCGAGCTATTGACTTTTTTAATATTTTTAAGAATATGTGTATTGCAACAGAAAAGAATCATTTTTATGCAAGAAATAATGCACGCAGGGCCTTAAAACTTTTACAATATAATTTTAATAAGTATATTTGCATAATTATACTGTTTTAAGCCATTTCGGGATGTTAAAAACATAAATTAATAGTGTTAAAACTTTATTTTTTTAACTTAACATAAAGTTACTACTACATTCAAACGGTGACTGCAAATGTATTTTTACCCTAAGCTAAAGCCCAAATATCTTTAGAACTTCCCTAATTAATGCAGAATTCATTCGTTAGCTTCTTTTGAGAATTGGTGTATTTTTCTAAATAAGTACACGTTTTTGCGGGCTGGCCACTTGTCCACCCTCGTGTTGCGGCGCTTCTTCGCGGAAGTTTTACGCATGGCCAAAGCTAACAAGTCATTTCAAAAAGACTAGAGCAATAATGTAACTGCTATTTAAACACACATTTTGTGCTGACGTTATAATTAGATTAATTATGTTTAAACCCTTTACACTAATTTTCACAAACAATCCCACTAATATCAGGGCCCTACAAACAAAATCAGCTGTTAATAACACACAAAACAAATCAGCTGTTGTTGTTGGAGTAGATGTTTTATTGTTGACCAGATGGGTGTTAATAAACATTGAATATTTGATATCAGTGCAATTTTGAATATTGTCATTAACAGTCTTTTGTGTGTTGTTTGCTGAAATAATCTATTTTTTTATTTCATGTTTGTTTTTTAAGTGTTTCAGTTTGTATTATGACATATCTTACACTGTTAGGGTATTCCCCTATGAGGAATATTTTTCAAAGACGTGCATTTTTGTATGTTCTTTGTAACGGAAATACTCGTGCTGTTGCAAGGGAATATAAAGTTAGTTATCTTAACAGAGAACGATTTCCTGATCATATAGTATTTGTGTATATGCATAGGTCTTATCAGGAGGGTAAGATTCCCGGACATTCTGAGAGGTTACCCGTATTAACAATAATTATGATGAAATAATTGTAAATATGATAGACGAAGATCCAACTACAAGTGTCCACCGTTTATCCAGACAGACTGCCATACCAAGTTTATCAGTTCACCGGAGCCTTAAAAGTTACCAGTTATATCCTTATCATATGCAGCTAGTTCAATCTCTTATACCCACAGATCATGCTAGAAGAGCGCGCTTTTGTAGAGAGATGCTCAGAAGAAATTAAGTTCATACTGGTGTTTTCATTAACATTTTGTGGACTGACGAAAGTTTTGTCAAAAGAATAAGAATTTACAATGATCACAACACACATTATTGGTCATATTAAAACCCTAAAGTAATAAGAAATGATCACTTTCAGCACTAGTTTGGAATAAACATGTGGGCTGGTATCGTTAAAGTCAAATTAGTTGGGCCATTTGAGTTGCCAGGTAGACTGAATATATTTTAACTTTCTGGTACGAGTGAATTATTTTAACTTTCTGCAAAACAACCTTAGAGAAATCCTTGAAGATGTTACATTTGGCATATGTGAAAATATTTGGTTTCAATATGATGGCAATCCAGCCCATTATTGTCATGAAGTTAGGCTCTATCTAAATGACGAATTCCAAAATTGCTGGATTGGAAGTCGAGGAACCATAGAATGGCCGCCCAGATCACCTGATCTAAACTCCAAGGATTTATTTTTGTGGGGATACTACAAGGTATTGGTGATTTCTTCTGATTCCCATACACAAGATGATTAATAACAGTTCCCAACACAATTAAGAATAATGAACAATCCTTTCATTCTCTAAGGAGAAATTATCGTCGTCAGCTTTGTATCAGAAAAGAAGGTCGGAATTTTGAACTTTCATTGTAATAGGTATATTTCAAAAAATGGTATTGTAATTTATCTAATATATTTCCTTATTGCTTTGTTTGCTTGTAACAATTAATTTTACTTAAAAATTCATCAACTTTAATGTTACTGTATTACACTAAATATTTATAAAATTATTTACTTTTTTTTTTTTGTGCTGACGTTATAAAATTATAACGTCAGCACAAAATGTATGTTTAAATAGCAGTTACATTATTGCTCTAGCCTTTTTGAAATGACTTGTTAGCTTTGGCCATGCGTAAAGCTTCCACGAAGAAGCTCCGCAACGCGAGGGTGGACAAGTGGCCAGCCCGCAAAAACGTGTACTTATTTAGAAAAATTCACCAATTCTCAAAATAAGCTAACGAATTCGTTAATGTGTTAGTACTTTTGAATTCTGCATTAACTAGGGAAGTTTTTAAGATATTTGGGCATTAGCTTAGGGTAAAAATACATTTGCAGTCACCGTATGAATGTAGTAGTAACTTTATGTTAAGTTAAAAAAATAAAGTTTTAACACTATTAATTTATGTTTTTAACATCCCGAAATGGCTTAAAACAGTATAATTATGCAAATATACTTATTAAAATTATATTGTAAAAGTTTTAAGGCCCTGCGTGCATTATTTCTTGCATAAAAATGATTCTTTTCTGTTGCAATACACATATTCTTAAAAATATTAAAAAAGTCAATAGCTCGGTAACTATTAACAATAGGATAAATACATAAAGGACATTTGTTATTGGAAATGATCCATATAACAAGCCTGTGATGTTTGGACGTCGACTTTTGGGACACCCTGTATATCTCATAGTTAATTGTGAAAGTTAAACATGAAAGTAAAAGACTTACCCAAGACTTGAAGGGTGGCATTGATTGTCTTGTTCTGAGCATCATTGTCGACAAAAAGATAATAAGTTCCAGAGAAGTGCACTTCTGGATCGTGTATAATCAATACACTTTCAGTCTTGGATGTCTTTATTGAATATAAGGATCCTTGATCTTCAATTATTGGTGAAGCATTATAATCATACCTAGGTTAAAAAAAATACAAATTTACTGGAACTTAAATTTTTACACTTTAACACATTTTGATATGGGTGTAAATCTATTTTTACGGTAATAACATTTTTCTTAAGATTTTATGAATGTGCTGTCTAAATAATATATTGTTGTTGATCGGTGACCCATCAGAAGTAAAAAGGTAATTTCTTCATTATAAAAATATTTTTTTCTTTAAAATCAACTGTCCATTGCTGATATTTTAGGCATTTTCTTAAGATCAAAAGATGTTTATACATTATAGTGCATCTTTTTTGATACTTATGTTTGATATGTATATTATGTTTATATATATTAGAGTACTTTTTTTTTAAATGTTTAGTTCTCATTACACTTTTTGACTAATAAGCTGGGGATTTTTATGAACATTTATGTTGTTTGCATGAATATACAACATGAGTAAACAACATTGAATTTATATACAAGTGTGTTATTATACATTTAGTTCCTAAAATTTTAAACGGGACCAGAGCATTTAAAGCATTTTCAGACCTAGTTACATTTAAAAAATGATAATAAATGTCAGTGCTGAAAAAGCTGATTTATTACCCAAATCATATCCTGTAAGATTATTACTGTGACCAGATGATTCCTTATTTATGAAAAAAAACATCAAGTATGTTACCACAGTATAAAACACCCAGTAACGACACTTCCATTTAAATTCCTGTAGGACTAGTGCGACGTTTGCGCTCCTAATAGCAGGAGCATAAACTACACCCCAATATACAAAACATCGTATAAACAAAACATAGTAAGGGAAAGTTATAGTAACATACGCAAAAGCATCATGACATTCGATTAATCACCATTTATTTTACATTTACTTATAACAGCTGTGGATGTACATAATACAGAAATACACTTCTCGATCCCGCCGCTACGAGCGCTAGTGCCGTGCTTATCACAAACTTTGTAGCAGAGTGTCGCTACTGGGTGTTTTATATTGTGATGTTACTTTATTTCAGATGAAATCAAGTAAACAGTCAACCTAATATTTAATACCAGACTAAGCCACAGAAAAGCGTGGCCAGGTTTAGCTAGTATGGTATAAATGTGATTAACGCATTAGGATAAAGAGTATCTAGGATATAGGCTACTGCATAATTAAACATCAGAAAAGGTTACATTAACTATATTTATTCTCGTTTTTAAAACAATACTGTACTGTACAAAAGATTCAACCTCAATGTTGGCCTACTAGCCATCTACTTATTTTAACTGTAAGGGTATTGTAGGTAAGAATATTTGTGGAATATTTGAAGTTGCCTCAAAATAACTATATCTTTTATACATTAAAATGTTTTATAAAAATTCCTGGAAGGCTATATAACAATTTGGATACTGTAATACAGCTATAAGCTGTCAGTTGAATTCAACGTCCACTACATCAGATTCTGTTAATCCATTGGCTCACCAGAAATTGTATACCGAACCTGATCCTGGGACTCCCAAGATAAATGTCAAATTTGTAAGACTTCACTAAAAAGACCACCATAGTAACAATATTGCCAATAGATTTTCATAATTTTTTCACTGATTTTCGGAGGAAGAACTTTTCTAAGAATTAATGTGATTTTGATAAGGTTATATTATGGTTAAGTTTTTAATTTGTAACAAAATACCATATCTTAAATTTACAAAAAAAATATACATTTTAAAGGTAACTTTAAAGAAATAAGTTAAAAAACTATTTAAACCAAAAGACTAATATTTCCTGGTTGTATATCTAATTGTTTAGTATTCTTAAGTTAGCATAAGTATATATATATCTATTATTTTTTTTTTAAT
>JAQJVL010005406.1:0-35653 GCA_035578905.1 Stictocephala bisonia | reverse complement strand
AAGATCGTCCATTTACAAATAAACACATTTCTGAATAATAATAATATTCTTAATACATATCAATCAGGGTTTCGTTTCCAGCCATAGTACAGAATCAGCTCTTCTCTGTGTCACAGATGACATTCGAAGAGCATGGATCTTAGAAAAGTACAGTCTTAACTTTGTTTGATTTTTCTAAGGCATTTGAACTGCGTGGATCACTCCCTTCTTCTGGTTAAACTCCAGAATTTAGGCTTTTCAGATAGCAGCATATGTTGGATTAGATCTTACTTAGCTGATCGTCAGCAGTGTGTGCGTGTGGGCGACAGAACTTAAATTTTCAAATCTGTTTCGTCTGGTGTTCCTCAAGGCTCAATTTTAGGTCCACTGCTATTTTCCCTATATATTAACGATATTAGCTCAGTCTTATCCTTCACGAAACATCACATGTATGCTGACGATTTGCAAATCTATGCTCACTCCTGTATTAGTACCTTAAACGAAACAATAACTTCTATTAACCTAGATATTGAAAATTTAGTCAAATGGACCAAAAATCATGGCCTTAAACTTAATGAGGATAAAACACAGCCCATTATTATTTGTTCTTCTCGCCTTCACACCAAATTCAGTATAAACAACATCAAACAAATTCTAGTCAATGGCAACCCTCTGCCTTTCTGTACCTCAGTTAAAAATTTAGGTGTTATTTTTAACCAGAATATGACTTGGGAAGAAGAAGTGCTTAGTGTTTGTAAAAAGACTTTTGGTTCTATCCATTCCCTCAAACAACTTCAATACTTTCTCCCAGTAAAAATAAAGCTTCGTCTTGTAAAAGCACTTATCTTTCCACATTTCATCTATTGCAACTCTCTACAATGACATGACTGTGGCTTTGGCTAATAAACTTCAGGTTTGTCAAAATTATTGTATTAGATTTATTTTTAATTAAAAATATGATGATCATATCTCTCAATACTATATTCAAAATTCCATTCTTAAATTGGCCGACCTTAGATTATTAAAAATATTGAGTATTTTGTTTTTAGTACTTAATGATGGGAATCCGAAATACCTCTCTCAAAACTTACAGTATAACTCAAAAATTGGTGCAAAGGAGACACGCTCAGCCTCGTCAATATTACGTATTCCTCTTCATAGAACATCTTTCTACACAAATTCATTTTCAGTAACTGCCTGCAGAGAATGGAATAAACTTTCTCCATATTTAAAGAGATATGACAGTCGGGCTCGGTTCACAGCATCATTGAAGTCCTTTCTTTTTGAACGGATGAGTCTGTGATGGTAGCTACGGGGATGGGGTCTGGGATTAGGGTCGAACGAGTGTATGAGTGAGAGAATGGTAAAGTTAATAATATGTTAGTAGTTCATTTAGTTTATATTATTTGCTTCCTTGTATTGTTATTTTTATTATTTTTCTTTAGTTTAGTTCTGTATTTCATGTTTTAGGCTTTGTTATATTTACTAATTTAATATAAAAGGGTTATCTGTAAGAGAGGACTTATTAGTCCTAAGTTCGCCAATTGTATAAAACACTTTTGTACAATAAAGCCATTATTATTATTATTATTGTTATAGAGGATGGCTCTATCGAAAGCGATACGTATTAGTCTTTGCGAAAATACCTTGAGGTGGCAGTTTTCCTCAATAGAAGAAGTGTCTGGGTGCATGAAGTGTGTAAGGGTAGGGGCAAACATTGTGAATATCACCACTTATTTCCCGTCCTTAGGAAACACGAGTCTCGTTTTATGGATTACATGAGAATGTCGACGACGACGTTCGATTATATATTCAGTTTGGTGAAGGATGATTTCGAGAAGCAGACAACGTATTGGAGGAGACCAATTGGTGCAGAAGAGACACTAATTCTAACTTTGAGGTAGGCTGTAGGGATCAGCAAATGTTAACTTTGAGGTAGGCTGTAGGGATCAATACCACTGTACGTGTATTTCATTGTAGATAGAAGTATTCCATTGGTTGTTCAAGGTTCGCATACAGCTTAGCTGGTGACAGTTGTTAGTGACTGTCAACTACTGTTCAGTATAACCGACTCCTTAGTTGGTGACAATTGTTAGTGACTGTCAACTACTGTTCAGTATGAGCCACCCACTCCCTTTCACTGGCTGTCCCAATACTACAGTTCAGAGACACATGACTAAGGACTCCTTAGTTGGTGACAGATAATGGTGACTGTCAACGACCCATTATTTTATATATAAATTTTTTTATAATTTAGTCCCACTAATCTGACCAGAAAATGCACACCCTAAAAATTATGAAGGTGTAAGTATGAAGGTCATCTTAAAATAATAAAATTTGAAAGGTTTTAAACATTGCCTATATTATGATATGATTTCCGTTGTTACTTATTTCACTGTTATAATTTTTTTGGGTCCACGTTGTTTAATTGTTTCATCTGAAGAATACAAAGTAAAATTAAACTGTGATTTGCATCCAAGTAAAAAAATGCATAATTTGCACGCGTTGATTTTAGATTTGTACACATATTTTAGATTTTAATATAAAATATTAAATACAGTTTAACATTATTCTTATGGGAGAATTCTCCTTCATTATTCCTAAGGTATCTGGAGCTAAGCCTCAACCAATTAATATTATTTTCTCGTCATTGTAAAAGGTTAAAAAAAATGAATAAACACATATTTTAAGACAAACACCTCGGAGATCAGTAGTTCCGTGTCCATTGTACAAAAACACTGATGGGAGTAATGTTCACTCGAATACGCTCCAATGTGCTCTGAGAAAAATAAAATAGTTTGTTCCTCCGGTATACGCTGCGCTGTGCTGCGCTGAAAAACGCTACCAGTGTGTCTTGCATCCAATCAATGCATGATTTTGTTTTAAAAAATACGCTACGCTACGCTGTCTGTCTGTTTTTACCCTAAGCCCTCCACTGATGGCTTAACAATTATTTTTAATACTAAAGGTAGATTAATGGTAGTATGGTTAAAAATGTAAACCAACACCCTTTTAAAAAATATAGTTTTAGTTAACCTAACTAACCTAACCGGACCTAGCCTGACCTTAACTAACCTGACCTGACCTCATCTAACCTGAACTGAACTGACCTGACCTGACCTGACCTGACCTAACCGGACCTGACCTGACCTGACCTGACCTGACCTGACCTGACCTGACCTGACCAGACCAGACCAGATCTGACCTAACTTTACCTGACCTAACCTTAACTTGATTGCGATAAAAAAGTAGTGCTAGTGAAGTAACGGAAAAAGTCATATTTCTGAAATCAATTCTTCATTAATAAATATACTTTGAAATGATCATGTGGTATTCATTTGTAAAATGATGTACGCATACGCAGTGATAACTGATATTTATCATGCACATGCAGTCACAGATGCCTTAAAACCTACTTAATTATAGTTTTGTTTTAGTCACATTTTGTTTTCTAAATTTAAATAATGCTGCAATCTTTTTTTTTTTTTTTTTTTAATTTTTTTAAATAATGCTGTTGTATGACTTATTACTTTATTTCATTATATTTGTCCGTTCTGTTTTAATATCTGTAAATACAAATAATCCTAGTAAAGTAGTCATAAAATGATGAAATATTTGAAAACTACAATACAAATATTCCCGAACTCTAAAGTCATTGTGCAAAGGCTATCTTGTATAAATATAGGTTAATATTTAAAAGTTTCCAATTTAAAGTTTTCCGTATACTTTTATAAACTTTTTGTTTAAGTAAAGAGACACTAGTGACTTTTAAACAATAGTGAATTTATTCACAACCATCTGGATTACAGGCTTAATATTTTTAATTACTGTTTTTGTTCAGTTTGTACTAATTTAAAAAGTGTATTATACCAATTATTGCATAATGTAAACACCCTTGCAAAAGTAATGAGTTTAAGAGAGTTCAAAACAAATACATTGGACGGTAACACTTTAGGTATCTAGAGGAAAGATGCCATTATTGCAATGCCGTAAATATGCTTCAATGAACACGATTTATTATAAGTGTCACTTAAATTTCACAGCTTTACTGTGTTTTTAATGAGTCGCTTCTCAATGGATTCGATACTTTATTGTGAACATATGTACTGTGTATCATTATACACATAATTTTTAAACAAAGTATTGTATTTATTTAGATATATAATTTGTTGGCTATTTTCATCTCCATAAGGCGAAACTTGGACTATCGGTTCTTGTTTTAATTTGTTTATGTGCCTAAATCACTATAGATTTGTGATCAACGTCAATAAAGGTAAAACACATATAGTTGATTTACACAGCAATTTTATTTCAGTTGAAAGATATATACTTAATAAGAGTACTAAAAGTTCATTATTGGGAATAACTACATCGAAAATAAATAAATTATTTTGTAGTATAGTTCTTATTCAAAACCACAGGCTATCAATTTATTTAATTACTTAATTTTAAGGTAATTGAAGCGTATTAAACAGTTATTAAAAAATATTTTTAAATATTTAGTAACAGATAAATTAAGTACACAGTATATAAATAACGGTAATTTTAAATATGCTGTTATTTTAGGATTTTTTAAAAGACCCCAGAAAAGTATAATAAAGCCACAGAAACATATCAATTAAGATGTTTTTCTTATTAACTATTGATTCTTTACGTTTCTTTCACCGGTAAATTTTAAGGAACATTGCATTTTATCTTTTTGATCCATACAAATGAATCGTCATCATGTTTTTATATATGTTAAAAATCATCTAGAATTTACTAAAATAACAAAATCTAGAAACAAAATTTGTAACAAATTACCATACCAAAACGCAAAATCTTATCACAAAAGCCATTTTACATTAGAATAAAAGTTTCAAATAACTCCCGAAAACTTCAAAGACGTTTTATTTTGTGTTTGTAGATTTAATAATTACAATTAATTTTAATTGTTATAATTTTTAGTTTTTTTTATAACGAATCCTTTATTGTTATAATTTAAATTTTCATAATTTAAATACTTAAGTAGCTGATGTAGTAATAAAACACAAAAAATATCAGCCAATATAGTAAACAAATAAAATGTGTACGATTACAATTATAACATGTCGGAATGTATTGAGTTGGTTAATCATGGAAGTACTGCCTCAAGAAAAATGTAATATTATCATCTGTTTAACGTAATGCGCTCATTATACTTCAGTTGTAACTGTTGAATGTCTGACGTGACTACATTAAGGTGAAGCAACAGTTGGCAATACGCAGAGTACTTAGTTGGTGCTTACTTTTAAGAACAACAAGTTAAGAGCATTATGAATATACACTTAAGTGAAGGAACCAACAAAATATGGTCTTAAATCTTCTTCAGTTTAGTTGTTTTGTTACTTTGTATTTCATTATATTAATGACTTAACATTAAAAAAATATTATTGTATTTAAATATTTATTATATTTTAAGTAAACCTCATAGCTATAAGTATTTTTCTAGATTGATAACAAACTTAGTTACTTTGGGTAGGTCTAAATTACTTATTTTGAGAAATGTCTTTATTATGGATTAAAGAAAATTGTAATATAATAGTAAGTATTTTTCGTAAATATGAAATAAGTTTAGTTAAAAACTTTGTAGTTAATTTTACTACAATTTTAAATTGTTATTTGGTTTCAACAGTTTAATATAGTTTGAAATTGTATGTTAGGAATTTATATTTTGCCTCTCATTTTCATATGTGGTTTGTTTATTTCCCTATTATGCCACTTTTTTTTTTTTTTTTTTTTTTTTTTTTTTTTTTTTAACTTCACTCGCCAGTTGACATGGGCCTACAGGCCTGTGCGTCAACTTTAATCAACGAGTGAAGTACCGACCGTTGGCTCAGTGGGGATTCGAACCTTGGACCTTGCCCTCCGCAGTCCGAAGCCTTAGCCACTGAGCCACCACGCCGGCAACTTGATAGCAGGTGATGTAAATAATACCTGTACAAGGTCGTCAACGGAAGTTTTAGTTTTTTAGTAGTCTAACTATTAGTTTTGCCAATAATTAGCTCTTTTAGGTATAATAATAAGGCACTCGGTTGTGTATTTTATATTTTGAAGCTTTTCAAAAAAATATGGCTCGACTGAAGTCATAACGATTCAGCATTAATGTATATTTGGAAATACTTTCAATATATTTGGAGTGTCCAAAAAGTTCCGGATCGGTTAAATATTTTTTAGAGTTTTTAAGATAAGACAAAACAATTGGTACCAAGTTACTGGACCAAGCGGGCTGTTCCCTCAGGAGGTAACGGGTCACTGGTTATGCGTTGAAATATATTTTTATGTCCAATACCTTGGTACCAATTGTCTTGTCTCTATCTTAAAAACTCTAAAAAATATTTAACCGATCCGGGAAATTTTGGACACTCTGTATACGTGCGTCTGTATGTGCGCGTGTGCGTGTTTGGGCGTGTGCGTGCGCGAATGTGTGCGTGCGTGTGCGAGTGTGTTCGTGCGCGCGCGCGCGCGCGCGCGTGTGTGTGTGTGTGTGTGTGTGTGTGTGTGTGTGTGTGTGTGTGTGTGTGTGTACGCACGCGCGTTTGTGTGTGTGCGTCAATCAGAATATAACAATACTAATGCAGTTCATAAAATAACTATATTGAAGGGGGTCCCCAACGAACTGACTGATGGGTAATTTCAATGTCGGCCCAGATGTGTTGTGTCCAACTGTAGTGTAGTTGTTTGGTGTGTCCAAGTGTAAGGGATAGTCGAACATGCCCCCCCACTCCCTTAGGTTGGAAGCAGGTGCAGCATTCTTGTAAGATTTGAATATCTGTGTTATTTGTTTTGTTAATGTGAATAGTTTCTTCATTTTCAGGATTTACTATTGACATTTTGTGTTTTGTACTGTGCATATTTTTAAGTAGATTTATGAAATAAGTCGAAGTTTGTAAAAAGTGTTGTGACAAGGTCTGCTCTTCAGGCCTTTCTTTTCTTCTTATCTTTAGCATAAATAAATGTAAGTTAATTTAGGTCACTTGAGAACGACAGGAGTTTCATACCTCTCGAAACGTCGTGTAGTTGCTGAAACACTGATTCGTTGGAAAATGCCATCAACATTTAAAAATAATTATATCTTATTCAATAACAATGGTGTTAAATTGAGTTAAGTTTAAACCCTTCACACGTAACATTGTCAACATTGACAGCATTTTGAGTAACCAGTCTGCTGTTATAAAACGATAATGTATTTAATTTATGTCTTCATTTTAAGTTTGAATTACCAAAATTATTTTCTTTGTTCTAAAACAAATCGTGATAAATTAAGTGTTATACTCTTCATAATGATAGACTTATCCAGGAATCTGTAATAAAAGTTTGGTTTGTTTAGAATATTGATATAACTGAACAACTTATGAGAGCAAGCCCATCTGAGCGAATAGAACAGCCGCTATTGCTATGGTAATTTAGGGAAAACACTCCTTTGTTAGGGCGGTTCTGACCTCCTCTGTTCCGTTGTTTCATTTCACCATTCCGCTCATAACACAAAAGAGACTCCAAATTACAAATATTCCGGTTCATATATCAGTAAATAGTACTTATTTCATAAATTTAGTCCAAAAAAATTTATTGTCCAGAACTCATATTGTTTATTGTTGTGTACCTGTGATTATTATATTATTTTAGTAAATCTCTAAGAATTGTATTTTACTTTTTAATAGTCATTTAACGTCTTATACATTGGTTGTTAAAATGTATTACTTTAATTTAAAATTTTGTAGACCTCTTATGAGATTTTAAAATGAAAAATCAGGATATTTTGTTCTTAATTGGTAAAATGTGGAATAACCTAATTAGCTTATTTCCCTTAAAATTAATAACCCAAATCATACTTTAAGCATACAACTAAAACACTCAAGTCATCACTTACTTTGATAGTTGCTACAGAAGTTAGTGCATATTTAAATAATTTATAAATATTTTTCAACCCTACATTTGGTTACGGACTGAAATTATAAATATAGTAAGCCAATTATTATAAATCTTCAAATATGGAAATGTTTAAATTATTAACCACATAGCATCACTCAAAGAATTATTTGGTAACTTTATGATTAATGTATCGATTAAAGTTATTATTTTCAATTATTTGGCGTATAAACTAATGTAAAAAGATGTAAATAATTTAAATGAACTATAAGATTATTTGAAAAATGAGTGCTCTAAATGTAAATTGAGTAGTTGTTAGTAAATAAATGATTTTAAAAAAACTATTGAAATATTTTGATTTGTTGTTATGTTTATTTGATTTATGTTCCTATCGTTTTTATCTAGTTGTTCCTATTGTTTACGTCCCACAATAAACGTTGCATCACTATCCCATACTTTCTTCGATCTTTTTCGGTTTTTTGTCTCCCCTTATTGAACCATCCATCTCAATTATTTTGCTCTTACTGGCTTCAAACAAACCTCTTACGTACATCAGCTAGTTTCTCTGTTTTTTTTTTTTTTTTTTTTTTAGCATTTATAATAATGTTGTTATATATTATGTAATAATATCCTTGAAATTATATACATGGAACGTGTTTACTATCTGGCAACTAAAATAAAACTATACTTAACTCATGATGAATTATTACAGAAGTATCACGCATCAGATAATGAGTAAAAGTGTTGTCAAAGCAATATTGTATTTAAAATGAAATTATATACTAGGTTGTAAGAAAAGTTTAATTGCAGGTAAGGATCATTGTGTTTTATATTTATTCTTTTATATTTCTACGTCATTTCCTTAACTTAAGCTTCTTAACTGATTCTTGAGACATAATTTTAAATAACCAGCAAAAGTTTGTTACGTTTTCCATTAATTAACTTCCACTACTTTAGTTAGATAATGTTTGGTTTAGTTATGTTGTGTTAGGTTTAGTTATGTTATGTTAGGTTAGGTTTGGTTATGTTAGGTTAACCTATGGTTATGGTAGTGGAGTGGAAAAAAAATCGAGTTTTGTTTTAGTAACTGACATGTAGTTAGGTTTTTACTGTAAACTGTTGAAAATAACAAAGTCGTTCATGTAGATTTTATGTGCTTATCTCCATCTCTACTCATTTATATATTAGTCAGAGCTATGGCTATGATATCCATTCATACATACCCCTGGAGTGAAAAGGTTTTTTTCAACAATACTTAAAGATTGTATTTTGAAGTTTAAGCATCATTATCTTATTCGCATTGTAAATGTAAATACTCAAAGTTGTTAATTTGTAAACTAATCCCTTGTTAAAGAGGAATTTCATTTAAAAGAAATTATTACATGATTTTCATGTCAAACATTCCATATTCAGAGCCTGAAAAAAAACTTCAGTTAACAACACTGGTTCCGAATATTAGTACAACTGAATTCTCCCTAGTGCGCAAACAATTGGATGCAAGCAAATAGAACAGTCACTATTGACATGGTAATTTTAGGTTAATATTCATCCGTTGGAGTTCTTTGAAGTCTATTTTTTGTGTTCCACTGTTCTAATATTCTGTCCGACGCATAATTTGGGAAGTATTTACATCATTAATTCCTTTTAAAAATAAATAAAAATGGATGAAAACAGTTGTATTTGTTTTGAAGTTTTATTTTAAATGTTTAATTAATTGTCTCATTTCATTTATATTTAATTAGTAAAATATGCTCCTTTTTATGAAGGTATCACTTAATATATTTGGGACTTAACATAAATATATGAATTATTCATCTTAAATCAACATAACGTTTGATATTTTGGCTACTTTAATATTAACTGTATATTTTACGGATCTTTACCGTTATTCACTACCATAACGTAGATTAACCTAACATAACCAAACCAAACCAATGTAACAAAACTAAACCTAACATAATCTAACCAAACCTAACATAACCTAAACAAACCTAAAATATTCTACCCAAAGTATTGGTTGTGAATGAACAGTAAGGATCTGATTTTACAATAATTTAATTTAAGATGTGATTGCTTAAAATGCTTTTCATTTTCCTAAAATATAATTATAATATAAAATATTATAATATCATCAATATGTTTATAGCAAGCCTAGGGAGGTGGGTGGCTAAAAATGCAGTAAAAACTTATTAAGTATTACAGCTCCACTTTATTTATCTTTAGGTGGTGGGAGTTAGCGGTACGTCATCGAAACAACCTTACTTCTGACCCTCGTGCAATTAAACGAATAATTTTCTTAACATTATCGCCGTGAGGTCTGCCACAACAGCTGGTTTAAACTGCAATACGTCAGCATCGAGCTACACTAGCGCTCCACTACTGGACCACAAAACAGCTGGTAATTATTGACGCAACATTTTGAATTGGACGAGAAACCTTAATACACAAGCGACTCGACCCCACCAATACCACCGTACGTTTTAATTAATAATGACTTAATTACTTGTTAATTATCCTAAGGAATAATGACAATTTTATCGTTTCATGAACAATGTAATGTGTAGTTCCACCTGGGCCCTATCGTCACACGTGGCAATATAGTATCGTAAAAATAAATAAAACAGAACTAATCCCCCAAGCCCGTCTCAATCATCATAAGGCTTGTTATGAAGTAAAAACCAGCCTTATCACGTATAGATGTATTAGAGTATTAGGTACGTTCATGTCTTAAAATAAATGGTTTCAAAGAATTGGCACAAACTTTCCCCCGTATTAAACACAATAAAATCAAAACTTAACGTCGCAAAACAGTTTTGAAAATTACTAGTTTGATCCACAAATATTTTTTTTTGCCATAACAAAAAAAAACTAGTCAAGTTAAAATTAAATCAAAAACGTTAAAGCCGTTTTTGAGAAAATTCAATTTTTTATGTTTTCTGTCCTTAAATATAGAAAAAGTAAAAGAATAAAAAAAGTAAAAAATCGGAGAAATGAAAACAATTGCCTGAAGATCTTGGTTACATACACCTATATAGAAAATTTCATAAAAATGTTATCAATCCGTTTGGGCTCCAGTGAACTGCTCATACGAACAAACATACATACAGACAGATGTCAAAATGGTTTTTCGAAAAAAAACACTTTTTTGGGTTCGTTGGAACCTAAAATGGATTTCTAGTCCAACTTGTAAAAAGGTTTTGTTTTGACTATCATAATACTTTCTCTATATATGGGAGAAAGTAAAATAAAAAGTACTAGACATGAATTTTTTCAATATTTTACTGGAACCATCCTTCCTTCTTCCTGTGGAAAACAAACAAAAAAGAACAATAATTCAAATAAATAAAACTAATTAGAACCACTTTGAAAAGGGCATCCTTTAAAGTATTTTATTAAAATACCTCACTTTACATTTAATGTTAAGTTCAAATTTGTCTTCTCATTCAGTTGATATTTTAGCAAACGAATACACAAACCAGGGACTAATGTAATCGATGTTTCCTGTGAGAGTTATTTTGTAAATGGAAGTGGCCGAAAGTCCTTTTGAGAATGTTGTAAAATTACAACGTGTCTTTATGCGAATGTGACAATAAATAATACATCAACATTTGAGAGCTCGTAACGAGCCGGATAACGTATCGTTTATATGTCGAGGGAGATAAAAATACATCCTAGCCATCCACATTCTGTCAATCATGATGTAATGTCAGTCAATGTGGGTTACATTTCACCAACAATATGAATATAAGAGACGTTATTTTGGAAATATATTCTAGCAAGTTATGTTATTAAATATTTGTTTCAAAATAAACCACGAATTATTTAGAAAATGTCTCAAAACAAATAACATTAAAAAGTAACTACGCATAATAACATTCTCTCACTGCTTCACTTGTCACGAGATAATATAAATGTATGCCTGAATAGTTAAAATTGTTAGGGAATAAATTCAAGTTTTAAGTGTGGAAATTTTACTTAAAATAAACGTTTATTCCTCAAGAATAGCACTGGACACGATTCAATGTGAAAAACGAAATTAAATATTAGCAAGGAGTGACTCTTATTATACGATAAAATAAAAATCTATCATTTTACGTAAACTTAATTGTTACTTTTTTTAGTTATAAACAAGTTTCATCGTTTTAAAGTATTTTACCACTTGAAATTTTTCATTTGGTTTTAATTTTTTTTTATTCTTATGGTGATCTAAAATGCTCATAAATTACACTAATTTTATAATATATAAGTAGTATCAAGCTATAACAGTAAAATACTTACTAAAGAACAATTCTAATTTAAATGATTTTTAATTGTTTTAAAGAGGTCAAAAAACAAAACAAAAATATTACTTGATCATTTTTAGTCGATCAGTGAAAGTAATATTTGCTAAATAAGTTTACTAAAAGTTAATATCTCTCAGAAAACTTTAGCCTTTAAACGAACTATAAGAAACTTCAAAAAATGTACTGATAAAAACTTAGCGGTCATTAACAGTTATATAGCTTGAGCCATGTAATATATTTTACAGTATAAGTCTTTTCGATAGATACATTTATGAAAACAATTGCAGGTTGTAATCAGTAAATTATAGCTAAAATCAAATATTACCTTTTTAAACATGAGATAATTTTAAAACGAGATAGTAAATTAAAAAGTAACATTGTACCCCATGTTATTATTTTTATAGTATGAATAATTTCTTATAAAATTGTTTAACAAATACGTGAGTTATAAGTTAAAGCATCCTGTCATAGAATAAATAATATAAGAATATGTTTTCCTTAAAAAATAGTTGACAATAAATTGTTGATGTGTTGTGCAGAAGAAGACTTTTATCAGCTTTATCTGTTTATTTACATACTTTTTTTACTTTCATCACAAGATTATAAAGTATAATTTTGGACAGGATGTTCAATTATGAATTTTTACCTGACATCAAGGAATTATTCTTAAAGAATTTCAATATTTTTTTAAAGGCATAAATAAAGCAAGCCACGATATGAAGTGGTCATGGCTAAAATTCAAAATAACACAAATTCCATATAACTTCAAACTATGTGTGAATTCAATTTAGCTTTCTTATCAATCCGTAACACTATGGGTATTTGTGTAAATGGCGGTGAGAATTTTGGTGAAAAAATTCGTTTCTTATTAAATCTAAAGGCACAGTTTTTAAATTAAAAGGATTTTAATAACATTCTGATGAAAACAAAATGAACAACCAACCTGACAACCAAGCTGACAACCAACCTGACAACCAACCTGACAACCAAGCTTATCACTTCCAGAATATTTTATAGCTTTACATAAATAAAGTAGTTATTCAACGTTAAATATGGACTTAAAATATTCTATAAACCATTAATGTTATGTTAGCCCAATGAAGTACATCAATGTTTCCCGAATGTACTACTATATTTCGAGAGCTTACTTTTATGGGTAATTCCCTAAAATATAACAAAAAATGTACATAAATTGTACGACCGTAATAAATGTCAACTTATAAATTGTATGACCGTAACAAATTTCAACTTATAAATTGTATGGCCGTAACAAATGTCAACTTTAAATTGTATGACCGTAACAAATGTCAACTTATAAATTGTACGACCGTAACAAATGTCAACTTATAAATTGTACTACGTAACAAATGTCAACTTATAAATTTTCGACCGTAATAAATGTCAACTTATAAATTGTACTTGGACGAATTGTATTTTATATTTTATAAAATTTTTTAAACTTATTTTATAAGCTTTAAAAGTGTGTTTGATATTACGTAGTTCTAGTTTTAATTGAATACTTGTTTACACGTTTCCAAGGCTGTGTAAACAGAAGATTTTACCTTGACAATAAAAGGAGACAACCAACTATAAAAACAGTTCTTACTCAGGTAACATAGGTCTGGGGGTTTACGAGTTTTAATATTGGACCTTCGCCAGTATTTAGCTATGTGATTCAGATTAAGTTCTCGTATGTAATTGGTCATTAAACCATTGTCTACGATGAGATATTCGTTTATATCGATAGTAAACTTTATAATGAAAAGCTGGTCTCAATGGCGTGAGAGGTTTGTCGATTATTTGCCTCCAATGTGGTTTTAATATAGCTATCATTAATATAGCTAACATTACGTCGCAAATATTAAGTAAATAGCCTGCGGACATATCTCAAAGGGTGTCATTTCCCGGTAAAATCTTCTGCCTTTATACATCTGACAAATCCTAAAATCGTAAACAAACATACATTTAATCGAATTTAATCGAATTGTATCGTTATAAAATATGTTTCATTAGTAGAACCTCTATAATCCAAACTTCTGTAATCTGAACGCCACCACGAGAAAGAAAAAAATCTTCATTGATTGAGAAGGAAATTTCTGACTTTTTTCAATAATTTATGTAATTATTGTAGTATGTATTGATTATTTTCCAGTTTTTATATAAATATTTAACAGGTTTAGTTGCTCATTTTTATTATAAAAGCAACATTTCAGTATCAAATATGTATCATAAGCAGTATAATTTTAATTTAGTGTAGTTAATGTTTCTAGTATACATGTTCTGTAATCCGAACAATTCGATAATCCGAAAACCTCCCGGTATTAGTTATTTCGGATTAAAGAGGTTCTATTGTATAAGTTTACTATCTATACAATTAGGTAATGTTTTATTTTATTTTGCACCGTAAAATAATACACTTTCCGGCCTAATACAGCATAACGATGGGTTAGTTTATCAAATGCTTAATTTTTTTATAATCTTGAGGTTTGAAAAAAGATCATAAAATATTATTAATACTTTTCCGGAACTTCTATTTACCGCTATTCCACATAGGAAAACTGAGTAGCTTTCCTGAGAAAACGCCGTAATGCAGTGTTTTCCCACAGGAATACACACTGTAACTCACTTACATTCTTACTTTATACTCTCCTTACTGTATCTCCCGTCTCAACTTACAACACTCAAAGCTTTTACTGAACAAGTGTAACCTATATTTTTGTATCAATTTTTAGTACAAGAGTCTTATCCAAAAATAAGTATTAATCGCATGCCGTGATCCGTGGCACCAACAAGCAAAGACTGTAATAATAATTAATAAGTAAAAATTTACCACTTTTTATAATAAACTACGTATACAAATCTAATAACCTGAGGGTATCTAATTAAATACTTCTTAAATACCCAGTAAATATATCTTTATCATTTTCCATGCTCAACTAAACAACTGACGTAGAGTCAGGAACACTTTGGATGTATTGGCAGTTAATACAAAATCATATGTATCTATAAAGACAGCTTTTATTAATATATAGTAGTTTTTGAACACCACGGATTTTATTTTGGGAATTCATATATCTAGTCAAAGCCATAGTGAGTTTGCGCATTCTCTCCTCAAAGTTTAGAAGTGGCTAAGAACACTACATTTATCAACAGTAACAGTAAACAAGCGTTCCTTAGTTCATATGAATTAAACAAAGGTACAGGTAGACAATTACGAAAGTTAAATACGTTAATGTAAGATATGAATAATGGCTTAGTTCAATCTAAAGTTATAGAGTAAGACGATGTGCTATTAATATACAGAGTAATTGGCACATGGTGTTTATAATTTTACTGGTTTATTGTACATTTTATTTGGATTAAAACAGTGGTTTTAGAAATATTTTATTCATATTTCTCTTAAAACAGCGATTTTTTTAAATTTATTCACATAATTAGTAACTTGTGAATAATAAAGTCAATGTTTCCCATGATAATCCATATAAAATATTCAAAAGTGTGGAATATTCTTAAACAGCGTTAAATTTCCATTAGAATAAATTGATTTTTATGAAGATGCCTTTTATTGTGGTGTAAAGTGCATGAAAGTACAAAATTTGTAAGTTTTTCAAATTTCACTACTAGCTTTAAGAGGACATTTCGTTATCAAAACGTGAACGTGAAATGCGTGAAACTATCTTAAAAACCCCCCTAATAAATCCTCTTGTAACTGATACTTTGGGCCTAATGAACGTCTTTCGTTGGCTGACATAGCTTTACGTTTTTCTAACTGAAAGTACGGGTTTCAATAGATTATTTTGCCTTGCTTTCAGTTACAAACGTAAAGCTATGTCAGCCAATGAAAGAAGTTCTTTAAGCCCAATGTACCAATAAAAATATGATTTATTAGGTAAGTTTTTAAGATAGTTTCATAGCTTAAGATAGATTAAGATAGCTTCGCCGGTCATAATATTGATTTTTGATTGTATAATTGGAATGTGCGGCAACCTTTCAATTTACACAATATCCGATTTATATCCAATTTAGAACAGCTGATTTTATGTATAATTTACTACTGTACTCAATTATTTTTAATTTTACAAGTTTAGCCTACCCCAATTTTATTCTTTTTGTTTTTATTTAACAGCTGTTTCAATCAATAAATTAAATAAAACGTTCAATTAATGTAGCTCCATAAAATTACCATGGGAATTTTAGAGGCTAGTGGGACGGAGTCCTGAGGTCGAAGAGGAAAGTCCTTTCTTAGTGAGCATCTAGGGGCCTAGATAAACCTACGTACAAAATATCAAGTCAGTTGGACGCATAGTTTTGGAGAAATAGTGATGAGTGGTAAATGGCGTTTATAGATATTAAATTTAAAATTTCACGATTGAAATCAGTTTCTTCTCTTAGATAAAACAGTTTCAAAGTCTAGAGAAATCTGTAAGTCTACTTTTTGAGGGCACAAAGTACTATATTTGACTCTGAATAAAAAAAATATTGCTTTTCTCACCACATGTCATATGATCTGCCTACATTTACATGCTTTAAAACTAAATTGTTATTTTTCCGATTGAAAACAGTTTTTCTCCTAGATAACAAAGTTTCATAGTCTATAAAACTCTGTAAGTCTAATTTAGAGGGCGCAAAGTAAGGTAATTGACACTGAATCAGTGAAATGTGTTTCTCGCCATGTTTAGCCACGTCCTATGACCTAGCTATACATTTGATCAGATTCAATTGTATATTTTCCCATTGAATACTTTATGTTCTCCTAGACAACAAAGTTTCACAGTCTAGAGAAATCTGTAAGTCTACTCTTGGAGGCCGTAAATTAACCAATCTGATTTACACACACAAATTGAAAACAAATCTCTACTTAAGGATGAAGGATGTGAGATAGAGCAAAAGGTCATAGGGCCAAAGTTGTAGATCGTCTCAAATCAGGCACAGAAAATGATGTTAGTTTTACTGTAGAACCGTTCATTTAGCCGCTACATTCCAATTAGAGAAACACTGTTTTTGGCACTAAAAGGTCTACCATCTTCAATTTACTAGAGTTTCAAAAGCCCTTCTTCTTGCACATCTACATCATAAGACCTTTGATTCTAAAAAATCTCAGCCTTGTAGGCTTAGTACTTTTTTAGTTACAGCGATGAGTGAGTGAGTCACTGATATTTTCCTTTTATAGGTATAGATAATAGGAAAACTGACTTAATTAGTCACAAGTCACTTAATTTGTAAACAGATTTAAACCGTGCTATTTAAAGGACAATTTGAATAACAAATTTCTAAAACCGCTGCTTTACTCCAAATAGCATGTGCAATAATCCAGAAAAATTGTAAGCAATCAGTGCCAATCACCCTGTAGGTTATTTATTACTTTAGAAGTAAAATTCGTGCACATCAACCTTACTTAATTAACTTTAAGATTAATTAAGTGAAATATATGCTCTTACTACTTAAAGGTTTCACAATTGGTAGCAGTAGTATACCTAAAACAGTAGAATTCAATAATGTTTTGTCTACTATAGCAGGCAATTTAAGTTCTGTGAAAAGTTCCCCGATCTACTGTAGAGTGAAATTAAACAACTGTTTATTGTGAGGCACAAATTAAAATATTGTGAGGCAGGAAGTCAATTATTATCAACGAGAGAGTTAAAAATATAAAAGAAATAGGTTTATGATAGTAGTAATGTTATATTAAGGCAACTTTTTTGTTGTTATGTTAAGCTTGATTATAATACAACCTATAACAATTTTAAACAGGTAATTTATGAATCACAACTAACACTATTTCTTAGTAAAATTGTGATTGCTTTGGAGTGTTTATGATTATTAAGTGGTTTGAGGAATACCAATATAGCAAAACAATTTGCTTGACAAATAATAATTGATTATTATTTTATTAGTAATTGGTACAAAACTTTTAACATGATGTATTTTATCACTACCTTTGCACTTACTTTGAAATTTTATTAGAACTTTACAAATAGCCACTAATTAGTTTTTGTCACACATCTTACATGTATCACATATCTAACATGTATCAAATATCTGACATGTATGACATATCTGACATGTATCACATATCTGACATGTATCACATATCTGACATGTATCACATATCTGACATGTATCACATATCTAACATGTATCACATATCTGACATGTATGACATATCTGACATGTATCACATATCTAACATGTATCACATATCTGACATGTATCACATATCTGACATGTATCACATATCTAACATGTATCACATATCTGACATGTATGACATATCTGACATGTATCACATATCTAACATGTATCACATATCTGACATGTATCACATATCTGACATGTATCACATATCTGACATGTATCACATATCTGACATGTATCACATATCTAACATGTATCACATATCTGACATGTATGACATATCTGACATGTATCACATATCTAACATGTATCACATATCTAACATGTATCACATATCTGACATGTATCACATATCTAACATGTATCACATATCTGACATGTATGACATATCTGACATGTATCACATATCTGACATGTATCACATATCTGACATGTATCACATATCTGACATGTATCACATATCTGACATGTATCACATATCTAACATGTATCACATATCTGACATGTATCACATATCTGACATGTATCACATATCTAACATGTATCACATATCTAACATGTATCACATATCTGACATGTATGACATATCTGACATGTATCACATATCTGACATGTATCACATATCTGACATGTATCACATATCTAACATGTATCACATATCTGACATGTATCACATATCTGACATGTATCACATATCTAACATGTATCACATATCTGACATGTATCACATATCTGGCATGTATCACATATCTGACATGTATCACATATCTGACATGTATCACATATCTGACATGTATCACATATCTGACATGTATCACATATCTAACATGTATCACATATCTGACATGTATGACATATCTGACATGTATCACATATCTGACATGTATCACATATCTGACATGTATCACATATCTGACATGTATCACATATCTGACATGTATCACATATCTAACATGTATCACATATCTGACATGTATCACATATCTGACATGTATCACATATCTAACATGTATCACATATCTAACATGTATCACATATCTGACATGTATGACATATCTGACATGTATCACATATCTGACATGTATCACATATCTGACATGTATCACATATCTAACATGTATCACATATCTGACATGTATCACATATCTGACATGTATCACATATCTGACATGTATCACATATCTGACATGTATCACATATCTGACATGTATCACATATCTGACATGTATCACATATCTGACATGTATCACATATCTGACATGTATCACATATCTGACATGTATCACATATCTGACATGTATCACATATCTGACATGTATCACATATCTGACATGTATCACATATCTGACATGTATCACATATCTAACATGTATCACATATCTGACATGTATCACATATCTAACATGTATCACATATCTAACATGTATCACATATCTGACATGTATCACATATCTAACATGTATCACATATCTGACATGTATCACATATCTGACATGTATCACATATCTGACATGTATCACATATCTGACATGTATCACATATCTAACATGTATCACATATCTAACATGTATCACATATCTGACATGTATCACATATCTGACATGTATCACATATCTGACATGTATCACATATCTGACATGTATCACATATCTGACATGTATCACATATCTAACATGTATCACATATCTGACATGTATCACATATCTGACATGTATCACATATCTGACATGTATCACATATCTGACATGTATCACATATCTATCATGTATCACATATCTGACATGTATCACATATCTGACATGTATCACATATCTGACATGTATCACATATCTGACATGTATCACATATCTGACATGTATCACATATCTGACATGTATCACATATCTGACATGTATCACATATCTGACATGTATCACATATCTGACATGTATCACATATCTGACATGTATCACATATCTGACATGTATCACATATCTGACATGTATCACATATCTGACATGTATCACATATCTGACATGTATCACATATCTGACATGTATCACATATCTGACATGTATCACATATCTGGCATGTATCACATATCTGACATGTATCACATATCTGACACGTATCACATATCTGACACGTATCACATATCTGACACGTATCACATATCTGACACGTATCACATATCTGACACGTATCACATATCTGACACGTATCACATATCTGACACGTATCACATATCTGACACGTATCACATATCTGACACGTATCACATATCTGACATGTATCACATATCTGACATGTATCACATATCTGACATGTATCACATATCTGACATGTATCACATATCTAACATGTATCACATATCTGACATGTATCACATATCTGACATGTATCACTTATCTCACATGTATCACATATCTGACATGTATCACATATCTGACATGTATCACATATCTGACATGTATCACATATCTACCATGTATCACATATCCGACATGTATCACATATCTAACATGTATCACATATCTGACATGTATCACATATCTGACATGTATCACATATCTGACATGTATCACATATCTAACATGTATCACATATCTGACATGTATCACATATCTGACATGTATCACATATCTAACATGTATCACATATCTGACATGTATCACATATCTGACATGTATCACATATCTGACATGTATCACATATCTGACATGTATCACATATCTGACATGTATCACATATCTGACATGTATCACATATCTGACATGTATCACATATCTGACATGTATCACATATCTGACATGTATCACATATCTAACATGTATCACATATCTATCATGTATCACATATCTGACATGTATCACATATCTGACATGTATCACATATCTGACATGTATCACATATCTGACATGTATCACATATCTGACATGTATCACATATCTGACATGTATCACATATCTGACATGTATCACATATCTGACATGTATCACATATCTGACATGTATCACATATCTGACATGTATCACATATCTGACATGTATCACATATCTGACATGTATCACATATCTGACATGTATCACATATCTGACATGTATCACATATCTGGCATGTATCACATATCTGACATGTATCACATATCTGACACGTATCACATATCTGACACGTATCACATATCTGACACGTATCACATATCTGACACGTATCACATATCTGACACGTATCACATATCTGACACGTATCACATATCTGACACGTATCACATATCTGACACGTATCACATATCTGACACGTATCACATATCTGACATGTATCACATATCTGACATGTATCACATATCTGACATGTATCACATATCTGACATGTATCACATATCTAACATGTATCACATATCTGACATGTATCACATATCTGACATGTATCACTTATCTCACATGTATCACATATCTGACATGTATCACATATCTGACATGTATCACATATCTGACATGTATCACATATCTACCATGTATCACATATCCGACATGTATCACATATCTAACATGTATCACATATCTGACATGTATCACATACCTGACATGTGTCACAAATCTAACATTTATCACATATCTAACATGTATCACATATCTATAATGTATCACATATCTGACATGTATCACATATCTAACATGTATCACATATCTGACATGTATCACATATCTGACATGTATCACATATCTGACATGTATCACATATCTGACATGTATCACATACCTGACATGTATCACATATCTAACATGTATCACATATCTAACATGTATCACATATCTGACATGTATCACATATCTAACATGTATCACATATCTAACATGTATCACATATCTGACATGTATCACATATCTGACATGTATCACATATCTAACATGTATCACATATCTGACATGTATCACATATCTAACATGTATCACATATCTGACATGTATCACATATCTGACATGTATCACATATCTGACATGTATCACATATCTACCATGTATCACATATCCAACATGTATCACATATCTAACATGTATCACATATCTGACATGTATCACATACCTGACATGTGTCACAAATCTAACATTTATCACATATCTAACATGTATCACATATCTATAATGTATCACATATCTGACATGTATCACATATCTAACATTTATCACATATCTAACATTTATCACATATCCAATATATATCACATATCTAACATTTATCACATATCTAACATGTATCACATATCCAATATATATCACATATCTAACATTTATCACATATCTAACATGTATCACATATCCAATATATATCACATATCTAACATTTATCACATATCTAACATGTATCACATATCTAATATATATCACATATCTAACATTTATCACATATCTAACATGTATCACATATCCAATATATATCACATATCTAACATTTATCACATATCCAATATATATCACATATCTAACATTTATCACATATCTAACATTTATCACATATCCAATATATATCACATATCTAACATTTATCACATATCTAACATGTATCATATATCCAACATGTATCACATATCTAACATTTATCACATATCTAACATGTATCACATTTTAACTAGACTTGTATTTGAACTCAACTTGATTTTTAAGTGAACTGCATTTACATTGTTTTATCATGCATTCGATGTTATAAATTTAACTAACGCCATCGAACAAGTTTTTTATTTATGTAATTGAATGCACTATACAACAAGGAAAACTAAGATCAAACCAGTTCAAAGCTATTTGACTATTTGTCATTTAAACAAAAACAATTTAAAAGTAGAACAGTAAAAACACAATTCAAACCTTTTACTAACAATAAATATACACTAATATCTGGAAAGTAATTAAATATACCCAAGTGAGTGACGTACGTGTTCTACATTAACTGGAATCTGAGGACTCTTAATTTTGTTTGTAAAATTGTAAAGTCCATCCATGCTTACTTATATTCATGTCCATCCATGGCAAATTATATAGTTCATTTAAGCCCACCAACAATAAAAATGTATATTTGTCACTAACAATCTTTGCATACATCATAGTTTAAATAGTTTAAAACAACAAATAAGTGCATATTTACTCAAACAAATTGTAAATAACCCGAATAGGACCACAATATTCGTGTCTAGAGACATTTTGACAACGGTGAGCTGACAGGCTGCCTCCAAGATGTATGACATAGTCCCAAATGTATTCTGGGCCTCAAACATCGGTGTCAGCCACAACCCTCCCTTTAATGGGGTAGTTTTCGTTTTATTATTCTTAAAGTACGTTCCTTGTAAAGTTACATACTTGCAATAGTAAGATATCTTATACAATGCAACCCAGCTGAATTGAATGTTCCATGATGCAACTAGTACTTTTAAAATATTTATATAAATCGTCCAATTAAAAAACATCCAGTTATACTCGGCACTAGTGACGCTGTGCTGTGACCCAGCTACCTAGGGACACAGTTTTGTAGAGATTGTAGGCTATATA
Source organism: Stictocephala bisonia (assembly GCA_035578905.1). Classification (NCBI taxonomy): domain Eukaryota; kingdom Metazoa; phylum Arthropoda; class Insecta; order Hemiptera; family Membracidae; genus Stictocephala; species Stictocephala bisonia. The sequence goes on along the minus strand of JAQJVL010005406.1, from coordinate 11,856 downwards.
TTCTATATTCGGTCGTCATAATACAGACATGGAGACCGCTCAATGATTGTCATCAGCGAGGACACAACTATTGGAGTCTGGGGTGTCCATGTTGGGTAGTTGTCATGGTCTGGATGTTGTATAGGGTAGTAAACTTAGTATGAAGCTTTTCAATTGGATGAAAATCAGATTTTTCTGAAGATACCACGTGGATCGGATTTCAAATAAAAATGTAGGGCCTTAGTTTTCCTAGCTGTTTGGTTATTAATAATTGTTTCTATCTAAAGGACAGTCGATCTTAGAAGGTAAAAATGACTACACTCGTTCACCCCTCATATTCGCCCAGATCTCCACGATCGGATTTTAAAGTAATTAATAATAATTATTTTGTTTACTCTTAACACTTTCTTCATGTTACTGCACATATATACAAATATTTATTTTTGCTACTCTTAGTTAAAATTGGTTACTTATATATTTATTTAATGTCAGTTCACAGATTATCTTTATTTTTACTACTTAATTAAGGCAAATATAGGGTCTATTTTAGAAGGCAAATTTTGAAAAGTCTTTTTAAAATGTTTCTGTAGGAATAGCCCCACGAATGGGAATGAAACAAAACATTAAACGTTATGAAGAAAAAGACCAAATTTAACCTAACCTATCATATCCCTACCTAACCTATCAAGAATGGGGGTTCTCAACTAAAAAGAGCCCAAATATACTATTTACATACTTTTCTATATTTAAGGTTTTAAAATTACTAATAGTAATTTATACAAACTGAACTGTCATTTTCAGAGATGCTTTAGGGGTGGGCCTAGTTGTTCATGTAATCCTCTGGTTTTTAATTCTAAATTAAAACATTTAGGAATCACATTAGACACAGATATGAAGTATAGGTCACATATAGCTTATCTAGTTAACAATTTGAGATATGTCCTTTTTAAATGCAGAAAAATTAGTAATTTTTTTACCATAAGCACAAAAAGGCTAATATATTTTTCTCTTTGAGACCCATCCCCCTCCAAAACGGGAAGTCGTGCCAACTGGGGGATGGCTCAAAACCAGTCAAGCGATGGGATCACGGGTGGCAGTTGGAGGGTCAAATTAAAACTCGGCAGCTGAGCAAAAACTAATTTTATTATCAAGAAAGAAAAAAGATAATTAATTATACAGAAGCCGGCAGATGGCCACAATATCAAAAATCACCCTTAAGCATTACCAGCTACACAAAATTAACAAGAAATTACAAACTAAAACAACAAACGCTACAAATACCAAAATTTACAATTACAAAGTACATGGGCCTATCTGTAGCAACCTAGAGACTCAAAAGAAAATTTTGGAACAACTTAAAAGTGAAAATTTAGAAAAATTTTGACAACACCAATTAACCCGGCAATTTAGCCCACATCCCATGATTCCACCGAGGCCCAGGGAGTAAGCCGGAATCCCTGGGCAGCTCCGAATAGGAAGTTAAGTAAAAGACAATAAATAATCCACTTTCGGTGAAAATTTAAAAAAAGAAGTAATTAAAAATAAAATATAACACGTTACCGTTTCATTACCAACTGACAATCAATAATACAATTCACGAAATAAATTAATAAATAACACTAACTATATCACTAGGCCTAACATATAAAAATAAATAATACCATGATCTAACAGTAGGGACCTAACAAATATAAAATCTAAAAAATATAACAACAGAATAAACTAATAAGGATAAATAACAATAAATATTAACACAAAAGTTCTTTTTGGATTTTAAACGCTTTTTTTCTTTAATAAATAAATATATGTAAGTCCCCATGGCTGAGTTCTGTTAATCACTGTTCAGTCTTATTTGATTTTTTCTTTTTTAAATTTTATCGTATTTAGTGGCCTAGAGATTTTCTTCTGGTTTTTATTTTTAGTCCACAAACGAATAAATCACACTCCCCCAGCTCAGCCGCCGGGAACAAAAATGGAACGCACTGACCTGAGGACAGAAGAACAACACCCAGATGTAGGGATGGCAGCGTAGTCGAGACATGGGCTCTACGACATGGTCCTCAGGCCAGGCTGGCAGTGTAGATGGTCGACCTTCCCCGGACGGCAGGTGTAACAGGTCCACCAAATTGATAGGCAAATTAATTAATTTAGATAAATAATAAATTATTATATAGAAGAAGAGGAATATATTTAATCAAAATAGATGGAGAAGTTTCAAATCATATTAGAGAATTGTCGTGTGGAAAATAACCGTGGGACAGACGAGGCCCCAGAAATAAGTCGTAGTAAACAAAACTCTTTGTTCAAAGCAGGATGGGTGGGCCGGTTCCGAGAATTGCAATCGTAAACATGTAAGCATATTTGAGGGACAAGCTACATCACGTCGGTTGGTTATTTTCCATTAAACCCCTCCAGGTCACAAGTGACTGATGTGCAGTAGAAGAACTCAGATGACGAGTTCTGAAACGAACCAATCAGAACGGGACATATAATTCCAAATTTGCCCGTAGGCCGCAGCAGCTGTCAAAACAGCTACATCGTGATATACCCAGAAGGGTCATAGTCGCGTACCCAAAAGAAAAAAGGCGGGAATCCGACTTCAACGGTTAAGAGACGTTTCTCATCCCAGTCCATCTCTGATCAGAAAACCGCAAACATATTCACGGGTTCGGCCCTTATAGACCGCGTGGGCATAACAAAGTTTAAAGTTGTTAAATTATGTTATAACTAAACAATCGTACAAAGTAACGGGTATACGTGATACAAAAGTTATCTCCCAGAACGTCATTGTGTCCAGATAAGTTTATGTATAATTAATATAGTAAAATTTAGATTAATAAAAATTCCAATAAATGTTATAAAGTAGAATTTTTCATTTGTTATTGTCAATCTTGGAGAAATTTGAGTAAAATATTATTTTTTATTTTTAAAAAATGTAATAAAAGCAATTTTGTAATGTAACTTTTGTTTTAATGTACTACTTAGTTCCACCGACTTACCTATTTAAACGACCCTGAGAGTAAGAACGTGCATTTAAAATTAAAGAAAATCAATTTAAATAAATATTTAAATTAAAACAAATTATGGAAATATAATTAATGTAACATCACAACGAGGTGAACGTTACAGAATGGCGCAACAACGTGAGGCTTTGTTGTTGCAGATTTAATTACTAATATAAGTTGTTGAAAATTTACTTAATTGTTACAAGATAAAAAAAGAGAATGCTACAGAATGGCCCCCAACAGCGTGGAGCTAGGTAGTACAGATATTGAATTTTGTAAAATAAATTAAAATCTAATATTTGAATCAAAGAATACATAAATGAAAAAAGGCTAGGCTAGGCTAGACTATATGATAAGAAGAATGAATTAAAAATATTTAATATAGGCCTATCTGATTTAAACTCAAAATTTAAGAAAAAGAAATATAATAACTTTATACTTTATACTTGATTAAAATTTGCAAATAACAATGGCAAACATAGACATTGTGGAGGACACGCAGGTGGACTCAGATGACTCTGATGTGTCTCTGAGCATAGTTAGAGAAGCTAACTTAAATAAAAATAAAGATAAATCTGATGAAGTTAGGCCAGAACTAAATAAAGAAGACACACTGTCCAATATAATGGACATGTTAGCAAAAATAAATATAAGTATGGACACCAAATTTAAAGAAATGAGTGCTAAACAAGATAAATTTGAAAGCAAGTTTAATGAAATAAATGACAAAAATAATAAGAGACTAGATGCAGTAGAGGCTAAGTTAGATGCTAAATTTGATGAAATTAGCAACAGACTAGACCAAAATGAGGTTAAAATTAATGAAATAAATATTAACCTAGAAACTAAATTTAATGAAATAAATGATGAGCTTAGGAGAGATATAAATGAAAGAATAGATAAGTTTGAAGATAAACTTATAAACAATAAAATCAAAGAAGTAAAAGTAGGTGCTAATAAAGTCAGTGAGATAAAGGAGGTTAATGTTGTGAATGAAGTAGAGAACAAAGATAGGCAAGAACCTGTCAAAGTAAATAATGATAAGGACAGCCTATTGTCCAATAAAATAGAGTTGCTGTTAGGAGTAAATAATGACATAAATACCAAACTGGAGCAGATTGAGGTTAAGTTAGGAGGATCAGGTAGCAAGATGAAAGCAATGAATAATAATAAAATGAACTTAAATGATGAGGAAACTAATGTGAGGTTAGATTTGCTGATAAACATAACCAATAAAATAAACTCTAAACTTGATAAAATAAATGTAAGGTTAGATGAAAAAAGTTTTGAGGTAAAAGAAGTAAATAATGAGGTAGTAGGTCTGGACAATGAATCTAATATGAAAGCTAATGAGCACATGAAAGAAGTTGATGATAGGATAGGGAGTAATAAAGACAACTTTGTCAATGAAACTAAAAGAGTAAATGTAGACTTTGTTGAGTATGAACTAAATGAACACTCAAAAGCAAATGCAACACTAAATGAGATAGGCTATGAACTAAGTAACCAAATCAGTAGGCCTAAAATAAATAATGAAATGGAAAACCAGATAGGGCATCTAAACTCAGTGTTAGATAATAAAGTGGAACAAATAAACAAAACCCTAGCACTCAGTAACTTTAACTTTGAAAGTGTAGTAGATGACTTCAAATGTCAAGAAAATAAAAAACTAAAAACAATCAATAATAGGTTAGAAGAATTGAATGAGTTCTTCAAGTTTGAGATGGAGATCATAAATAAATATTGGGGCCTAAACAAACAAAAGGAAGTTGAAAATAATATGATGGGGGGTGAAAACTTTGATGTTGACATGGAGGACTTTGTAAACTATGTGATGAGATACTATAATATCTCATGCTTCTCAAACTTTAAATATAAAAAGAAAAAATTTAAATCAGTGCTCTCGGATAACTACATTTGCTCAGAAAACTAAACTATAAACTTAAATGTTCACTAAAAAAATACTTAGAAATAATAAATAAACAACAATTGAAGCAAGGAAACTTTAATAATGATAGGGGGGGTTATAGAAAAATAAATAAAGAAAATGTAGAGATGATATTTAAATGATAAAATACTTAAAGATGTCATTTAATAACAAACAAATAGTAGGCCTAGTTGAAGAATTATAATATTGCCAATAAGGTGAATTTATGATTGAATAGGAGATTTAAATATAACATTGAAATAATGTGACTTTAATGTTAAACTAAGATGATAAATAAATATTGTTAATGGTAAGAATGACTATTAAAAGAAAAGTATCTACAAATGTCATAATAGTAAATATATGGTAGGCCTAATTAAAAAATTTGTGAAAAAGAATAATAACCAGAGAGTTGTTAATGAATATGAAAGATATTAAATGATTTAAATGAAACTTTGATAATAATATGTGTTAAATGAATATAACACTAATAATAAAATGATTTTTAGGCGAGAACGAGATAGTTTGAGGAGATGTTTTATAGTAGCTTGTTTCATAACCCATGAATGTTTATATTGAATATTTTGAAACAATAACATGATAAATGTGTAAAACTAGAAAGAGGTATGAAGATTTGCTAAAACATAATGTTGCTATAACCCATGTATACATACATAAAATATGACCCAAATAATAATGCAATGACTAGGTTCACCTAAAATGAAATAGGTGAAATAGGCCTATCCTGTAATACTAATGTTGAAATAATGTTTTTATGACTTGTCAATGTCTATTCAAATAATAATATGATATGACTCAAAGAAATGTTAAACCATGATGAAGTAAATAAAGTATAATGTAATACTTTGCTTTTGTAAATCTTGTGTGTTGACATTGAATACAATCCAAATACACACATTGTGTATACTCTGTTAAAATAATGAAAGGAGAATTTCTGTACAATACTGTGTTATTGTAATTTGTTTGTACTTACATTGATATGACTTAGTGAATATAACAAGAATAATTCAAGGATGTGCTTAACTAATATGATTGAAGGAGATGTTGAGAAATATTTTATTATAATAACTTGTTTGTGTCTATATTGGAAATAATCAGATGAATGTAATTCTGATACTGAATATGATGATTAATGAGAAACTAGATGAATTTAGGAGAGAATAGGATAACAGATAATTCTTACAATTTGTGTATGTTAATATTAATTTAACTCACTAATGTACATTGTATGTATTTTGATAAACTTAAATGAATTTTATTCATTTAAAGAATTTTATGAAAGGAGAACAGCCAGTGGTTAATAGTAGTACGATTCAACTCTAATTAAAACTAGTCACTTTCTAAATTCAAAATTATTCAACGCCAAGTACTCTATTAATCACACAATGGCACAGTATATCAGTTTCAGGTGTTGGTTAACCTTGACAATAGCGTCTAAAAACTAAAAGCTTACAGTGATCTGTAGCATGGCAAACCCATTTACCTAAGTCATGTTATAGACACCAATAGATTAATAATTTTGAAATATAATATTGTAAAAATAGATTGAAACATTGTAGATGTGTTATTATAAATTTGTTGGTAAACTGTTGTACTAACATAGGTGTAGACAATGAGTGATAGAAATCACAATTTAATATGATTATAATGTAATGACAATGTTTGCTGATAATATATTGCAAATGAATTTTATTTTGTCATTGATGCAAATAATAAGTGATGGAATTTAAAAAGTTTAACATGAGTAAAATATAATTGAAAATATGAGTAATTAATTTTATGTCAATAATGAACAACCAATAATGAGTTATTTGAAAATTTTCAAACTTAATAATGATAACTAACTTTGCATATGTCAGCTTGAAATATGTCAAAGCAATATTAGTAAAGGTATGAATAATTAAAGTTTTGTATACAAGTAATATGTGTGTATACACAAGCAATAATAGACAATATGAAAAATGATTGAACATGAGTATGTTTAAATATTTGTAAACAATTTTTTACTTCAATTAATTGCTGATGCAATTAAAAACAGGCTATTTCTATAATTAACAGCCTGTGATTGAATTGAGTTATATGTATTATTTAATACAAAAGGTAACCAAAGTGAAATGACAATCAGGTAAAATGATTGTGAACTAGAACCAGTGACTACTAGAACATTTTGTGAGACATGGACACGAATGGACATGAGTACCAGTGGTGTCGCAGAAGGGGGTCGGAGGACAACGGCGTACCATGCAGAGAACCATGACGCAGTGGAGTTATCAGTCCAGGAACACACCAGGTGGTGGTGACTCATCCCATTGACACGGCTCTACAACACTCCCATACACTAGGACAATGGCACATGCTCGAGAACAACAACTAGTGCATCAACCAGTTGGACATAAGACAATCTTTGTTCTGCTGTTTATAGTCTCTCGAGACCCATAGACTTGTGAACCAGATATTCACTGAACTTAATTGTAGTGTTCAAATATTTGAAACTTAAAATGAACAGGAGTGAAAACCAGTAAAAAACTTTCCAAGTGAAACTTTTTCAATATTCTAATAAGAAGTGACATTTTATAATAACAAAGTGACTGCTTTATATACTACTAGTAATGGCTCAATATAAAGCCAAAAGACAAGACAATCTATTTGAAAATATTAAATAATGTTTCAAGTTCATGAAACTTTTTCAAAATAAATTTTTGAAAAATATTTAAACAAAATATCCTGTTTATATATTTTGAAATATAGTTATAATTAGCAGATAAAATGTAACAACTAAATAACAAAATAAAAGTATAAATAATTTATAAATAATGAATCTTTGATAATGAAAGAATGACAATTGTATTCAACAATAATCTTCTAATATGCATCAACAAATGTATAGGAATGGATATTAATTCAAACAATAATGTAACTTCCTTGAAATAATTAAAATGTTTTTTATGATGAGATAATAAATAATAATAATAACTTGCATCAATGACAAAGAAATATGTAATGTATCTGTTGTTTATTAATAATGATAATACAAATTGCTCTTGTATTAACATAGGATTTAATAAATCTTTGAGGTTAATCAATACGTGTATATAACTTGATAATATATGTACTATGTATTCTTGCTACACAATGTATTGATTTGTTTGATAACTTTGATTCAGGACTGATGAATTTCATTCCAAATAAATAATAAGTATAATCTAATGACTTATTGTGTTTAAACATAGTAATGTATATATTATTCATTAGTAAAGAATAAGTCAAGCTATTCTTATATAAATATAAGAGCTGATAATCTATTGATTGAAATTACTAATCATTATGTAGATAATTTGGTAATTAATGATGTACAATTTTAAGAGTTGATCATTTGTTGAATGACAAATAATATGTAAAAAGTTTTAAGGGACCTTTGATATATTGATCAAGGATAGATGTTAAGATTTGACTAGGGATTGATAATATATGTGATAATATGATGACATGTTGATGATTGAAAATGTTTGGAAAATTGTTTGTAATTAATGGCTGACTTGATAACGTAAAGATTTGTTTTGGAGGTAATGATTTACTTGAGAATGGTGTGGGTTGTATAGTGATTAAGAATTTATTTAAAAAATTAAAGAAGAATAAAAGATTGAAAAAAGATATGGGAATTTAAAAATGAATTAAGGGTTGATAATGGATACTTGTATTTAAAGACGGACAAAGGGGTGAAATAGGATTTTAGTATTTAAAGAAGGGTAATGGATTGATAATAGGTTACGGAATTTAAAAACGGATAAAGGAATGAAACAGGATTTTAGCAATGAAAGAAGGGTTAATGGAATGAAAAAAGATAAAGGAACTTAAAAATGGGAAATGGATTGATAACAGGTTACAGCATTAAAAGAAGGGTTTAAAGGGTTGATAACGGGATTAAGTATCTAAAAGATGGTTTAATGGTTTGATAATGGATATTTGCATTTAAAGACGGACTAAAGGATTGATGTCGAAGTTGAAAATATAAAGATGGTTAAAAGAATTGAAAATTCATTTGAAAAGTCTGATAGGGTATTGACAAAATGAATAATAGGTCAGTATAGGAAGATAAATAAAATGTTTAAATAAGTAAAAGATAATTCATTTGTGAATTGACAAGTAACATGATAGAATGTTGATGAGATATTTAAATAAATAAATAATGATTCATTTATAAATTGATGAACTATATAACATGTTATTGGGATGAATAGTCATAGGATTTTAATGATGATGTTGAGATATGATAACTGTAAGTAAGTGGATGATTAATTAATTTTGAAATGTAACCTAGTAATTGATGACTTATATTCTGTTGATTTTGATATATGACTTGTGTATTTTGATGGATGATTTCATATTGTGGAATGAGTCATTGATTTTAAATAAGTACTTGTATAATTTTTGATGATGTAGTGACTTTAGATTTATAATTTTTGAATTTGTACTAGCTGATGAAATAATTTGCCAGTGGAAACTAATCATTTAATAATTAAGAGGAAATCATAATTTAATGATTAATTAATTTTGATAAATACTTATACATAACTTAAGGATGTATTAATTGTTGATGTATGAATTTCAATATGTAATGTATAAATTTTGTGTAACAATTTTTGATCCAAAACTGATGATTTTTTTTTTTGATTAACAACTTGTAATAATTAAAAATATATTAACTTTTTATGAACAATTATATACGATGAAATGAATTGTTAAACTTTTAATTTATAAATTATAGACTTGTTAATTAACAATTTTGATTTATTGGATTATTGTTTGATGAATGTAACTTTTGAATTATTGATTTTTATTGATAACTGTGTAGGATGTGATGAATTTTTTGAAATTTTTGATCATGAATGATTAATTTATAATTAATGACTTTAGGATTTATTGAATTGTAATTAATTGAATGGTATTAATGATTTAAGGGACTTATTTTGATAAATATGGATTCTTGAATATTTACAAGAAAATAATGATGTATTATGCAAATAATATGTGATGTGTAATCTGATATTGAATTGTATGTTAGTGGATAGGTTCAATTCATTCTAAATATAGTAATTAATGTAAAACTGAAACTTATCTGAGGAACAACCGACAATTTGGCGAATCGTGTTTAAAATCAAGATTTTTTGACTCGCGTTACTCACACATCGCAAAAAATCGGGGGGTACTGTAACAGGTCCACCAAATTGATAGGCAAATTAATTAATTTAGATAAATAATAAATTATTATATAGAAGAAGAGGAATATATTTAATCAAAATAGATGGAGAAGTTTCAAATCATATTAGAGAATTGTCGTGTGGAAAATAACCGTGGGACAGACGAGGCCCCAGAAATAAGTCGTAGTAAACAAAACTCTTTGTTCAAAGCAGGATGGGTGGGCCGGTTCCGAGAATTGCAATCGTAAACATGTAAGCATATTTGAGGGACAAGCTACATCACGTCGGTTGGTTATTTTCCATTAAACCCCTCCAGGTCACAAGTGACTGATGTGCAGTAGAAGAACTCAGATGACGAGTTCTGAAACGAACCAATCAGAACGGGACATATAATTCCAAATTTGCCCGTAGGCCGCAGCAGCTGTCAAAACAGCTACATCGTGATATACCCAGAAGGGTCATAGTCGCGTACCCAAAAGAAAAAAGGCGGGAATCCGACTTCAACGGTTAAGAGACGTTTCTCACCCCAGTCCATCTCTGATCAGCAAACCGCAAACATATTCACGGGTTCGGCCCTTATAGACCGCGTGGGCATAACAAAGTTTAAAGTTGTTAAATTATGTTATAAATAAACAATCGAACAATGTAACGGGTATACGCGATACAAAAGTTATCTCCCAGAACGTCATTGTGTCCAGATAAGTTTATGTATAATTAATATAGTAAAATTTAGATTAATAAAAATTCCAATAAATGTTATAAAGTAGAATTTTTCATTTGTTATTGTCAATCTTGGAGAAATTTGAGTAAAATATTATTTTTTATTTTTAAAAATGTAATAAAAGCAATTTTGTAATGTAACTTTTGTTTTAATGTACTACTTAGTTCCACCGACTTACCTATTTAAACGACCCTGAGAGTAAGAGCATGCACTTAAAATTAAAGAAAATCAATTAAATAAATATTTAAATTAAAACAAATTATGGAAATATAATTAATGTAAAATCACAACGAGGTGAACGTTACAGAATGGAGCAACAACGTGAGGTTTTGTTGTTGCAGATTTAATTACTAATATAAGTTGTTGAAAATTTACTTAATTGTACAAGATAAAACAAGAGAATTCTACACAGGCTGAGGGAAAACGTCCCACTCAAGGACCCTGGACTTCAAGGCCAAACACAGCACATTAGACAAGAACAGCCAAACATTTTAACAAAAATAATATACATAACAAACTAATACACATGAAATGACAAAACAAAATAAGAACAGATAAAATTGAACATGATTGGAGCCCACTAGATAATAAAAGATTAATTCTAGGCTACAGATTTAAATCAAATTACAACTTAACAAATTATAAAAGAATTACGTAAAGGGGAGGTGAAAATGATAAGCTGAAAAACTAGGCTATTGATACAGAAAGCAATACGTTATAAATGAAAATCAAACTAAACAGATAGGCTAGGTTATTGTCAATGAACAAAAAAATATGGTAAATCTGTAACTCCAACTAAAAAAGGCTCAACAAAAATTATACAGAACTAAAATTGAACATGAAACAAGATAATATAATAAAGAAATTAACGGTAACCTGGTAACCTTGAGCACATGGCTTTAACCTAGCTGGACAAACATCTAGACAGAGAACACAAATTTAACAATGCACTGAAAATTACAACTAAACCCTATTATTATTATCATTTAAACAAAATATTTTCAC
>JAQJVL010005405.1:7500-35659 GCA_035578905.1 Stictocephala bisonia | reverse complement strand
AAAGTAAAGTCGTTTGGAACATTACAATTATATAGAATATAATGAAATTGTTATAATTAGTCGATAGTATATGTTACTGCAGTGTAATAAATACAGAAATGTATTTTGATTTATTATTGTGAGGTCTTGGAAGTTTTTAAATATTCTCTGTAACACTACTCAAATAATTAACAATCGATTCTGTAAGAAAACACAACTCTCCATAAGTATGTAATGGGTTGTAATGTTGAATTCAATATTTTAGATTTGAAAATCCTACGTAATTTAGATTTAGCTTTACAGATTACATAATAATAAAGTGGCTTATTGTTGTCGAAGGTTCACAAGTTCAATGGATAGGATTCCACTGTGTAAATATAAATATGCACAGTAAGTTTTACAATATTTATAACAAATTAACCCATTTTAGATAATCTAATCATTTTAGCTCCACGCAGGATGGACGAGTCAAGTTAGTTTGTGATTTTATATCAAAACTAGGGGAGACTCCAGTTTATCTACATTCCACATGATGGAGGGTAAGTGAACACAATTATTTAATAAGGAACCGTTTTAGAAATTCAAGGGTAAACAAAATTCGAATCCATGAGGAATTAATAAGTACTCAAATACCGAATAGAAATTGTTTACGTATACCATTTCTACCAGTATTACGTGTTAAAGTAGTGTTCATAAGTGTGCATAATCTGTACACTATCAGAACATAACTGTTTTCCAAATAATGTCAACATCTATACGGGTAGTATTAGAATAACTCTAGTCGAATATGTCTGCAGTCATAACACATAGTTTTGGGTAGTGACAAAAGTCAAATAAGTACCGATATTATGACGATCTACAGAGTCATAAACATCACCGTATTCGATAGTGCAGACATCGGTCAAATAAGTACTGAAGTTATGACGATCTACAGAGTCATAAACATCACCGTCTTCGATGGTGAAAACATCGAATAGTTAGTCAAATAAGTACTCATGTTACGACAATCTACACAGTCATAAACATCACCGTCTTCGATAGTGCAAATATCGAATAATTAGTCAAATAAGTACTGAAGTTATGACGATCTACAGAGTCATAAACATCACCGTCTTCGATGGTGAAAACATCGAATAGTTAGTCAAATAAGTACTCATGTTACGACAATCTACACAGTCATAAACATCACCGTCTTCGATAGTGCAAATATCGAATAATTAGTCAAATAAGTACTGATGTTATGACGATCTACAGAGTCATAAACATCACCGTCTTCGATAGTGCAAACAACGAATAATTAGTCAAATAAGTACACATGTTATGACGATCTACAGAGTCATAAACATCACCGTCTTCGATAGTGCAAACAACGAATAATTAGTCAAATAAGTACTGATGTTATGACAATCTACACAGTCATAAACATCACCGTCTTCGATGGTGCAAACAACGAATAATTGGTCAAATAAGTACTGATGTTATGACAATCTACAGAGTCATAAACATCACCGTCTTCGATGGTGCAAACAACGAATAATTAGTCAAATAAGTACTGATGTTATGACAATCTACAGAGTCATAAACATCACCGTCTTCGATAGTGCAAACAACGAATAATTAGTCAAATAAGTACTGATGTTATGACAATCTACAGAGTCATAAACATCACCGTCTTCGATAGTGCAAACAACGAATAATTAGTCAAATAAGTACTGATGTTATGACAATCTACAGAGTCATAAACATCACCGTCTTCGATAGTGCAAACAACGAATAATTAGTCAAATAAGTACTGATGTTATGACAATTTACACAGTCATAAACATCACCGTCTTCGATAGTGCAAACAACGAATAATTAGTCAAATAAGTACTGATGTTATGACAATCTACACAGTCATAAACATCACTGTCTTTGATAGTGCAAATATCGAATAATTAGTCAAATAAGTACACATGTTATGACGATCTACAGAGTCATAAACATCACCGTCTTCGATAGTGCAAACAACGAATAATTAGTCAAATAAGTACTGATGTTATGACAATTTACACAGTCATAAACATCACTGTCTTTGATAGTGCAAATATCGAATAATTAGTCAAATAAGTACTGATGTTATGACGATCTACACAGTCATAAACATCACCGTCTTCGATAGTGCAAATATCGAATAATTAGTCAAATAAGTACTGATGTTATGACGATCTACACAGTCATAAACATCACCGTCTTCGATAGTGCAAACAACGAATAATTAGTCAAATAAGTACACATGTTATGACGATCTACACAGTCATAAACATCACTGTCTTTGATAGTGCAAATATCGAATAATTAGTCAAATAAGTACTGATGTTATGACGATCTACACAGTCATAAACATCACTGTCTTTGATAGTGCAAATATCGAATAATTAGTCAAATAAGTACTGATGTTATGACGATCTACACAGTCATAAACATCACCGTCTTCGATAGTGCAAATATCGAATAATTAGTCAAATAAGTACTGATGTTATGACGATCTACACAGTCATAAACATCACTGTCTTTGATAGTGCAAACAACGAATAATTAGTCAAAAAAGTACTGATGTTATGACAATTTACACAGTCATAAACATCACCGTCTTTGATAGTGCAAACATCGAATAATTAGTCAAATAAGTACTGATGTTATTACAATCTACACAGTCATAAACATCACCGTCTTCGATGGTGCAAACAACGAATAATTAGTCAAATAAATACTGATGTTATGACAATCTACAGAGTCATAAACATCACCGTCTTCGATAGTGCAAACATGTATGCAGTCAATGAATGTAATTAAAATGAAATAAAAAAAGGACTTAACAACATTTTTTTGTTAGGTATTTATTATTTCGTCTTCCACTCCATCGTCAGCAAACCGAAAGTAAGTCCAGTAGTGTACCATCAAACATATTCAGCTTTTCTTCATCAATAACTACTTCGTTGCAGTTGGTGTGCTCATTTTACTGTGCACACCAAGTGCAACAGGGTAAAGTATAGATTGTTATGACACAGATTGTCAACTGTGTCATAACAATCTACACAGTCATAAACATCACCGCCTTCGATAGTGCAAACATCGAATAATTAGTCAAATAAGTACTGATGTTATGACAATTTACACAGTCATAAACATCACTGTCTTTGATAGTGCAAACATCGAATAATTAGTCAAATAAGTACTGATGTTATGACAATCTACACAGTCATAAACATCACCGCCTTCGATAGTGCAAACATCGAATAATTAGTCAAATAAGTACTGATGTTATGACAATCTACACAGTCATAAACATCACTGTCTTTGATAGTGCAAATATCGAATAATTAGTCAAATAAGTTCTGATGTTATGACGGATCTACACAGTCATAAACATCACCGTTTTCGATAGTGCAAACATCGAATAATTAGTCAAATAAGTACTGATGTTATGACAATTTACACAGTCATAAACATCACTGTCTTTGATAGTGCAAACATCGAATAATTAGTCAAATAAGTACTGATGTTATGACAATCTACACAGTCATAAACATCACCGCCTTCGATAGTGCAAACATCGAATAATTAGTCAAATAAGTACTGATGTTATGACAATCTACACAGTCATAAACATCACTGTCTTTGATAGTGCAAATATCGAATAATTAGTCAAATAAGTTCTGATGTTATGACGGATCTACACAGTCATAAACATCACCGTTTTCGATAGTGCAAACATCGAATAATTAGTCAAATAAGTACTGATGTTATGACGATCTAAAGAGTCATAAACATCACCGTCTTCGATAGTGCAAACAACGAATAATTAGTCAAATAAGTACTGATGTTATGACGATCCACACAGTTATAAACATCACCGTCTTCGATAGTGCAAACATCGAATAATTAGTCAAATAAGTACTGATGTTATGACAATCTACACAGTCATAAACATCACCGTCTTTGATAGTGCAAATATCGAATAATTAGTCAAATAAGTACTGATTTTATGACGATCTACACAGTCATAAACATCACCGTCTTCGATAGTGCAAATATGGAATAATTAGTCAAATAAGTACTGATTTTATGACAATCTACACAGTCATAAACATCACTGTCTTTGATAGTGCAAATATCGAATAATTAGTCAAATAAGTACTGATTTTATGACGATCTACACAGTCATAAACATCACCGCCTTCGATAGTGCAAACATGGAATAATTAGCTGAATACCTAAAACACGATCTATACAGTCAAAACGTCATCATATTCGATAGTGAAAACATCGAACAATTAGCCAAATACCTAAAACACGATCACCATGGGTATCACCATGGGTGATGTAAACATGGGTAGTGTAACATCATGGGTAGTGTAACATCATGGGTAGTGTAACATGGGTAGTGTAACATCATGGGTAGTGTAACATCATGGGTAGTGTAACATCATGGTAGTGTAAACATCACATATGTAGTCGAATAAGGAAAAAACGATCTACCTGGTCATAACATCATCGTCTCATGTAGTAAACATCGATTAATCTAGTTTCATATGTAACACTTTATCTATACAGTCATAACATCATGGGTAGTGTAAACATAAAATAATTAGTCGAATATGTAAAACACGATATATTCAATCATAACATCATGGGTGATGCAAACATGGAATAAGTAGTCGAATATGCAATATATAATATACAGTCATGACACGGGTAGCGTGAACGTCGAATAAGAAGTCGAAAAGGAAAAATCTGTCTATCCGATGATAAAACTATCGTCTCGAGAGTAAACATCGAAAATTAGTCAAATATGTAAAACATAATCCATAGAGTCATACGATCATCAACTCAGGTAATGCAAACATTATTAACGGCCCAATATTAATTACTGGTACAGTAATTGAAGATTACATCGAATAAAACCCACTAACCATTAATCCCTGTGAAAGGAGCTATAAATTCAACCGCATTTTGAAACAGTAATCACAGAAAAATGTGGTCGAGTACGAGATTCCTGGAGGCGCATATATTTACAATTACAAGTGACGGGTAAATGGGCACTTGGCAAGGGAATAATTATGCACACCTCTCCGAAGGTTCCTTTCTCCGAGTGTGACTAACTGTTCTCTTGGCTTCCAGTGCATTAATCTTATGACAAACAATATAACTCGTACAGAAAAATATCGATGGTTATGAACTGGTTAGGTTGGTACCTGCCTAACAAAAGATAACATAACCTAACCTTATAAAACCAAACTAGTCTAACAAAAGATAACATAACCTAAACTGGCACCAATACCACTGTACGTGTATGGGTGGGCGGGTGGGTCAATACCACTGTACGTGTATGGATGGGCGGGTGGGTCAATATCACTGTACGTGTATGGATGGACTAGTGGGTCAATATCACTGTATGTGTATGTGTGGGCAGGAGGATCAATATCACTGTACGTGTATGGATGGGCGGGTGGGTCAATATCACTGTACGTGTATGGATGGGCGGGTGGGTCAATATCACTGTACGTATATGGATGGGCGGGTGGGTCAATACCACTGTACGTGTATGGATGGGCGGGTGGGTCAATACCACTGTACGTGTATGGGTGGGCGGGATGGTCAATACAACTATACGTGTATGGACAGGTGGGAGGGTCAATACCACTGTACATGTATGGATGGGTGGTTGGGTCAATACCACTGTACGTGTATGGATGGGCGGGTGGGTCAATATCACTGTACGTGTATGGATGGGCGGGTGGGTCAATACCACTGTACGTGTATGGATGGGCGGGTGGGTCAATACCACTGTACGTGTATGGATGGGCGGGTGGGTCAATACCACTGTACGTGTATGGGTGGGCGGGTGGGTCAATACCACTGTACGTGTATGTGTGGACGGGTGGGTCAATATCACTGTACGTATATGGGTGGGCGGGTCAATACCACTGTACGTATATGGGTGGGTGGGTCAATACCACTGTACGTGTATGGGTGGGCGTTGTTGGGGTGGGTAAATGCAACAACATACGTCATATTGGAACGTGCATTTTATTGTTATATTATTATTATTATTTTATTTAACCCACCCACCCACCCATACACGTACTGTGGTATTGACCCACCCACCAACTCATATACGTACAGTGGTATTGACCCACCCACCCACCCATACACGTACTGTGTTATTGAGTATAAGAATATACATAACCCACCCACCCTCCCATACACGTTCAGTGGTGTTGGCCCACCCACCTTCCCATACACGTTCAGTGGTGTTGGCCCACCCACCCTCCCATACACGTTCAGTGGTACTGGCCCACCCACTCTCCCATACACCTTCAGTGGTATTGGCCCACCCACCCTCCCATACACGTTCAGTGGTGTTGGCCCACTCACCCTCCCATACACGTTCAGTGGTATTGTTGTTAAGTTGAGTAATATCGGACTCATTGCCGACCTCTCGCCATATTTGTGATAAAAACTAAATTCTACAAAGTTAGATTAACCAAAATGCTATATTTAAGAAAAAAATACTTTTCCTTCTTCTTCTATTTTGTATTTATTTCGGGTTTTCGGCCGAAAACCCCCAATCATATCTTGTTTCTTCTTATTATTTAGAACTATTATGATAAATTTTCTGCTATAAACGACAAAGCCTATGTTTTATATAATTACCGTTTATTTTTATTTCATCACCCTAGGACAGCTCGTTCACTTGCCCATGGCCCATTCATCATTCCAATAAAACACACATAACCAAATAAATGCCATATTCCTAGTTAGAGTTTTCAGTTAGCCAAATAGTGACAGCAAGATTCTAATGGCATATATTTAGGTTGGATAATACTTAACACTATGTCAGAAGTTGTGAAAATAAGGAAACCAAGACCCACTAATTTGTTTTTATTTATATTTTTTTTATAAGAACTCTTATTGGTTAATGACTTCATTTTTGATAGACCAATATAACATAGCTGGAACTAGTTTCAATTAAGAATAACTGATCAATAGTCATGTAGGAGACACCCCTGCACGCTTCACGTGCCAACCCCACCACTCGCTACGCTCGTTAGACCTCGGCCTCTGGCCTCGGGCTGTGAATTTTCACCACAAATAATAGTAGGTTAACCATATAATGTAAATTCACAATATTGAACTTATTTACAATATCTCACTCACATTACTTGCGTTGCTACCAACATTTAAGTATTAACACACAATACTATTACTGAGCCTATTTCAAACGTGTTCATTACATCCCTTGGTTTAACATTTTGAAATATCTAACCTCCTCACTATTGCAAACACCATTGTTTGAATTCCAACAGCTGTTAAAACTTTTGAGAAATCATTATTTACATTTGAACAGCTGCTCTGTTAGGTTCATTTAAATCTCTGCCCATGTTATTCTTATGGCAAAAAATGCACTTTGAGGGCTTCCTAAACCCTTCAGGGTGAAAATATTGAAGAATTAACACCTTATTGCACAACTACGAACAGCAGCTCATTTTTTGACACCTCAACCATTTGAATTGGTCAAGAAATAAAGGAGGAGTTGCGTTGACAAAAAACTGCTTCACGTATTATCAAAAATGAGGAGGCTGTAACAGTAATGTTCATTTGGCTCCAGATGTATTGGTACGGAATTGGGAAATGGACCATCTCATCATAGTATTTACTTATGGATAGAGTTTTATTACTCGAAAAACGTACACCTAGACAGTTTTAAAATATTTTATTTAAGTCAAATGATTTGTTTTCATTAAATTGTAATACAATAAATCAAAACAATACAACGATTACAAGATGCTCTAGGTACAGTAATTAAACTTACTGTAAAAATAATAATATATAATATAAATGCTTGGTGTTGGAGTCCTAAAATAAGGAATGCATTTTGAGGAACGAACAGTTTACGAAGGACGATTGTGAAAATACTCAAGTTTCAAAACTGATACGACCAGGTAGAAGAATTGAGAGCGTTTTTAAATATTGATACTTTGACATCATAGCAACTTTAAAATTATTTTAACAAATACACCCTGGTTTGTTTGACGTACATCTCTAAATCTTTCACGATAGTCACGCACGTGGCATTTATTTGCATTTTACCGTATAACAATGCAATGCAATACAACCGAAAGGTAACAAAATGAAGCGTTGAAATTCATGTTCAACATTGCATTTGTTATTTGCCATAGATCAAAATGTTTTAGAAACTTCAAGCTGAGTGATTCATGGGCATTGGGTTTCAAGGACTCTCAGTACATCTCAGTGAGGTCATAGTGACTCATCTGGATATCCAGGAGGAGGTTCAGCTAGAGTAAGGCTCCACAGTCATACTCGTGATCGCTGATAGATTTTCTACAACGAGAATGTAAGATACTAGTAGACTGATCGCCTTGACTTGGTCAACTCGAAGGTCTTGAGTTTCAAAAATATCCTTCTTTGCAGTTCTTAATTGCTTTTATTTAGTAGACACACCATTTTCCATACACGGAATTTTAAATCTAATGGTGGTAAAAATTATTGTAATAAAACCAAATTTGGCATAAAGTGATAATCGAGTTGTTGGCCTTGTTAAGGAACCTTGCGTCAAAAAATGTTGAAACTTCCTAAGGAATTCATTTACTTGTATCGTAGGCTATATTCGCACATACACATTCATTCAAAATCCACATTCGCTTTTATTTTGATAGTACTCTTCATAATAATAAATAAAAATAAATACTGTACATAAGACATTTTTAATCAAAATTCTTCAGGTAGTGGTTTTTAAGAAGACATTGACTTTGATAGTAGAGCAAGCGAAGACGTGGTTCTTTTAAGTTAACGTTTTCAAAAGCAATCAAATTGTAATTGTTGCTTTGGCAAACACTTAATTATATTGGGAGAATTTTAATTTTATATATAAATGCTGTCCATAATATACAATTTGGAAGCACTAATAAATATTAGATGTTTTAAGTCCAAATAATGCTAAAAACGTAATAGCTTGTCCTTTTACTTTGAAATAAGCGTGGTATGTCAAGCAAAAGCACCAATGACGACCACAGCTTATTAGAATATACAGAACAGATGGCGTTTGATCAGATCAGATTGACAGCTATTAACTCTGACACAATTCTCTACCCGAGGTGGCAGCCATATGTTGAAGAAAGTCGTAGGAATTGTAAAGAATGTTAGGCCATTATAGCACTTTGGACTATATACAACGTACGTACTAGTTTAATTATTATTTGGTGTATTGATGTGAGTTAAGAAAAAACATAACTAAACATTCTCAGAGTAATATTATTTTACTTTTATGACACAAAGAGTAAATATAAGCTTAAAATACCAAGATGCAGATTCTATGGATTATAATTATGGGGTTTAGGAATTAAAACTGTTTATTAAACTAAATTTAGATCAGAAAAATGGAAAAATTTTAGAATATGGTTTAGATGATGAAACAGCCCCTTTTGATAGACACTACTGGTGCAATGCTGTAACCCAGCTACTTGGGGACAAAGTGTGATGATTGTACCCTCGCTTTTAGGATTTTTTATAAATGGCCCCTTCTGTGGAGCAGTCGAATTCAGTTAGTAAGCAGACTATAAAGGTGATCTACACTCATCCTACACTCATGCAATCATTCATATCCACTTTAAAATACACACAAAAGGTTATGTCGGCGACTCATGTGTAAGATTAGGGTAAATGATAGGTATGCAATAAGGCATCAACGTGTACAATATACGGTGAATTACAGGTTTGGTTAACTGTCTAAACGTGTCAGCTACTTTTACGTGATAGCAACGTTTCCCACGGTATAAATCTTATATTATAGATTGTTATTATGTTATTAAATAAATAAAAAACGAAAATAACATCTACATCCAAGACCAAAGTTATGCTTTATATAAGTCTGTAGATTACGGACCTACACCAACCCTGCTTATTTCAAGAAAGTAAATGATTCGTTGAACTATCATAAATCAACCGGTTCCAAGTATTACCATATTTATGCTGGCAAGATTTATAATGCTTTAGGAGTTCTCAGCAACTCCTTGCCTCATTAAGAGTGCATTAGTAACCGAATTTGCACCCATCATGTTAGCTTGTTCTAATACTGAAAAATTACACCAGACCTTATATGTAGGTGCCGAAAGGACTGCTGTCTGACCGGCCCACCTGCCACAGCCTCTATCTTGAGGAATTATGGATAAGACTGATTCACAAATACATTACCGACACTGATACATCAAACGTAGGCCTTACGTGGAGATAACGAAAGGACTGCTAACCTAACCTAACCTTATGGTGACAAGAAATGTAGGAACAGAAAGGAAAGTGTCAGGAAAAGTTTAGATTTCCATCAGCCATAGGGATTGTCGACTGCACTCACATTCCTATTTGCAAACCCTCTAAACATGGTGATGAGTTCATAAATAGGAAGGGATTTCCAAGCATAAACAAGCAGGCAATTTTCAATTTTGCTTAAGAGTTCACCGGTTGCACCCACCCGCCCACCCATACACGTACAGTGGTACTAAACCCACCCGCCCACCCATACACGTACGGTGGTACTAGAAATTTTGATTTACGGTGGTAAAAAAAGTATGATGGAAAAGGGCGCCCAGGCTTGATTTGATTGATTGATACACGTAAATACCACTGTACGTGTATGGGTGTGCGGGTGGGTCAATACCACTGTACGTTTATAGGTGGGTGGGTGGGTTAATACCACTGCACGTGTATGGGTGTGCGGGTGGATCAATACCACTGTACGTGTATGGGTGGGCTGGGTGGGTCAATACCACTGTACATGTATAGGTGGGCGGGTGGGTCAATACCACTGTACATTTATGGTGTGCGGGTGGGTCAATACCACTGTAGTGAGGGAGGGAATGAGTTATAATTTACAACAGACATCAGACACATCACACGACAGGTATAAAAACAGTTTTTAAGGAAAACTCTTTATACATTGGTTTTGAAGGTAACCACATTACATTCTTGTTTCAGGGTAATCGGAAGGTTATTGAATATTTTAATACAATTATAAGTTGTATGGTTTTTTAAAAATTTTGATTTGTGTGGTGGTATATTGTAATTGGTTTTGTTCCTGGTTAGACTATTTGGAGGTGGTAGAAATTATAAGAAAAGGTGTTGGATCTTTTTCAGAAAAATAAGACTCCAAAATGTAAATAGATGGAAATGTGAGTATATGAAAAGCCTTGAAGTAGGGTCTACATGGTTATGTTTTTCCGATTCCTGCAATTATCCTCATAGCACGTTTTTGAAGAATGAAAAGAGTCTTCGTATATGAGCTCTCAGATCCCCAAACCATAACTGCATATGCAAGAAATGCATAGATGAGGGTATAATATGCTGAAAGAAGAATCTCAGTACTGGAGAAGGTGGACAGACGCCTTAATACAAAAACTTCCGAAGATAAACGGCTAGCGATACGTTCTATGTGAGCATGAAATTATAAATTCGCATCGAGGTGAAGTCCCAAAATGTTACGTCATGTTCCGCAGTAATAACACTTTCACCTAAGGAAAATTGTAGATGTAATTTTTCTTTATGACCAATCGAAAAATCGAGCAGTTTAGTTTTATCACAATTGACAAAAACTAAATTTTTTGGAACCACTACACAATATTATTTGATTCAACATAACAGTCAATTTCCAAATCTTGTCGTGCTTGATGTGATGTAGCGAGTGAAGTGGCATCTGCGAAAAGACTAAGGCTACCCTTAAAAACACTTGATTTTAAGTCATTTATATATAAAATGAACAGTAGTGGGCTCAGCATGGAACCTTGAGGAACTCCAGAGATGACCAATTTCTCTTCTGAGTATGAGTATTTCATAAAATCTTGATCTACAAAAGGGATCTTTACTATTTGCCTACACCCAGTGAGGAAGGAGGAGAACCATTTTAGAGCAGTGCCATTTATTCCAATGCTCTTAAGTTTCTTTAGAAGTAAGACATGATTTACCATGTCAAAGACCTTACGGAGATCAAAGAAGATACGCGCAACATATTGCCTTTGATCCAACTCTTTTACTATGATGTTAGTAAGAGAAAACATGACATCAACAGTTGACTTGCCTTTTAAAAAGCCAAATTGATCAGAAAATAAAATATTATGTTTCTGACATTACATTATTGACACTGACACATCACACGTAGACCATACATGAAGGTGCCGAAAGGACTGCTGTCTCACCCGGACACCTGTCACAGCCTCATCCATGCGATGATGGATGAAGGCTGTTTCACAACTAACATTGCCGACACTGATACATCACACGTAGACCCTATATGGAGGTACTGAAAGGACTGCTGTCTGACCGGCCCACCCCTCACAGCATTCATTCTGGCGATGATGGATGGAGAATGTATAACTGGTGCATTATGAGCCAGATGGAGGCTGTAACTTGCTGGCCGGTCATCCATGAGTCCTCTCGGCTTCTCCATGTAAGATCTATGTGTGATGTATCAGTGTCGGCAATGTAGTTGTGAATCAGCCTTCATCCATCATCGCATGGATGAGGCTACGACAGGTGGCCGGGTGAGACAGCAGTCCTTTCGGCACCTTCATATAAGGTCTACGTGTGATGTATCAGTGTCGGTAATGTAGTTGTGAATCAGACTTCGTCCATCATTCCACATTGTGACAGGAGGACCGGTATGACAGCAGTCCTTTCGGCTCTTCCATGTAAGGTCTGGAGTGATTTGTCAGTATTAGAACAAGCTAACATAATGGGGGCTAATTTGGTTACTAATGCACCTTTAATGAAGCAATGCGTTGCTGAGAACTTCGTAAGGCATTATAAATCTTGCCACCATAAATATGGTAATACTTGGAACCGGTTGATATGTGAATAGTTCAATGACATCGTTTTGCTAAAACTAAGCTTATGTGGTTTATGTACGTAACTAACAGATTTAGTTGAAGCATACATTGTGTCATGGCCGTAGATGTTTTATCAAAATTGGTACATCATACATCTCACGTATTCCTTACATGGAGGTGCCGAAAGGACTGACACTTGAGCGGCCCACCTGCCACCGCTTCTATCATGAGGAATGGTGGATGAAGAATGATTTACAACTGCATTTCCAATATTGATACATCTCACGTAGACCTTTCATGGAGTGCCGAAAGGACTGCTGTCTGACCGGCCCACCTGTCACAGCTTCTATCATGACGAATGATGGATGAAGACTGATTTACAACTACATTTCCCACATTGATACATATCAAGTAAACCTGTCATGGAGGTGCCGAAAGGACTGCTGTCTGACCGGCCCACCTGTCACAGCTTCTATCATGACGAATGATGGATGAAGACTGATTTACAACTACATTTCCTACATTGATACATATAACGTAAACCTTTCATGGAGGTGCCGAAAGGACTGCTGTCTCACCGGCCCTCCTGCCTCAGCTTCTATAATGAGGAATGACGAATGAAGACTGATTTACAACTACATTTCCAATATTGATACATCTCACGTAGACCTTTCATAAGGTGCCGAAAGGACTACTGTCTGACCGGCCCACCTGTCACAGCTTCTATCATGACGAATGATGGATGAAAACTGATTTACAACTACATTTCCCACATTGATACATATCACGTAAACCTTTCATGGAGGTGCCGAAAGGACTGCAGTCTGACCGGCCCACCTGTCACAGCCTGCATTCTGGTGATGATGAATCCACAGGTGCAGTGTCGATACTAATATTTCACACATGGAATATTAGTTAAATGTATGCATGCTACAGTTTGACGCACATACAAAATGTCAAGCAAGTAGCCTGTGAAGGATCGTCCAACCATCCTCCTTGCCAGGAAGTAGCCCGTGATTTATGTCCAACCATCCACCTTTCCAGGAAGTAGCCCGTGATTTTATGTCCAACCATCCACCTTTCCAGGAAGTAGCCCGTGATTTTATGTCCAACCATTCACCTTTCCATTAAGTAGCTCGTGATTTTATGTCCAGCCATGCACCGTTCATGCTAGTCAAGGTTCAAATGTTGTGTAGGGAAGGGAACTGGTGTCAGGCTTGTCAGGTGAAAAAATCATACCAACATTACGTGGTTCGGATTCCACGTAAAGCTGTAGGTCCCTTAGTTGTCCTGGGCATTGGCCTATTAATAAATAATTATTTATTAGGAACAGTCGACCTTAATTAGTAACAATGACTACACTCGTTCAACTACACTCGTCACACTCATTCGCCCCTCATATTCGCTCATATCTTGACGGTCGGCTACTTATGAATGAACAATAACGAACCTATGATTTTTGGAGTCCAACCCTACACCTTTTAAGCAAGTAGTCTGTGAATTAACGTTCAACCCTCCACCTTTCAAGCAAGTAGCCTGCGAATTAATGTCCTACTATCCACCGTTTAAAGGAATGATTAATATACTCAGTATTATGAATGAATGCAATCTCCAACAGTTGACAGAATATTGAAAAAGAGATTATATTAACGCTGCGAGATAAGCAGTGTTAATAATACAGGGAAAATAAGAAACACAATTAATTGTAATGTTTTACTACATAATATTCGGGTTGAGATTAAGACAAGATAGTTAATGTAGAAAAATATACAAATACCAAATGTTAGCTTATTCAGAGACTAAATAATATGTGTTGTTGCCAAGTGGTTACATTCTTGGACGCTAGCCTTATATGTCAAGAATAAACGTGTAACGAAAGTAGCTCGATTAGAATTGGCTTGTTGCATAACCAATAGATTTCCTAGTCAATAAATGGACAGCAAAATGTGACGCCCCATTCCAAATATGGTACGTTTTAATTGACATAAATAACAAATATGAAAACAGTTTCATACTAATGGAGTTTTCAGCAAGATTGAGTTTCAATATAAGATAGATGATCTGGTGAATATAAGTGTCGCCCAACACCGTTGGTTGTATCAACTATGGAGTTGCTATACTAAAGAGGTAACTGGAATGTCTTGGCAGTATTGCCATAAAAGTGAATGGTGTTAATGTGGTTCCTAATTCTAAAAATATTCTATTCCTGCAGTACTGTTTATTCAACTTCTTGTATTAACATGTTATGACCTACTGTTAATACAAGAAGGATTATGTATATATTGTTCTATGATATAATTAAATGTATGGTAAGTAACACCAATAAACTACTGGTACGTACAGTGGTAGTGACCCGCCCATTCACCCTACACGTAGGCCTACTGTAGTAGAGGCCCAACCACCTATACAAGACAACTGGTAGTGACTCACTCACCCACTCATACACGTACATTGGGTTAGTGGGTCATACCCACTGAACCTGTATGTGTGGGCAGGCAGGTACGTGTGTGGGTGGGCGGGTGTATCACTACCACTATATGTGTAGGGGTGAATGATGATAGCTGAAAGGCTATCGGTGGCAGGAACAGTGCAAGGATGTTTGTAATGAGTGAAGAGCATAAATCCAAACTCAGAATTATGGTTTTCTGTGTGTTTGTCTAATCTAACACACACACACACACACACACACACACGCGCACGAATTAGTCTGTCATACACAATAAAAAAAAAAAAAAAAAAAAAAAAAAAAAAAATCCATATAGGCTCAGATTTTATCATCACTTCTTTAAATGTGATAGTAATGAATAAACGTTATAAAGGAAGAATGATTTCAGGAAGGACAAGAGGAGTGCAACATTCATTCACAGTGGTCTGAAGCAAGTTCTGATTGCAGAAGCATTTTATAGTACAGACGCGTTTATGGCACACAACTGGTAGGCCCTATGAACACACAGACCAGAGCTGTAATTGGATAGCATTCGAATGGATGACCTCTGAATGGAAAATTGTATGTTTGAAAGTGACTTTGATGGAATGAATGAATGGAAAATTTTAGACTATTTAATTTATTAAACATTTATTAACATTTATGACTATTGCAATACAATGTACTTTGTCTGACGCAATAAAAAAGGTTATTATTATTATTGTATCGCCCTCTTATTCTAATCATCTAAATTCACAAATATAGACTCAAAACTTTGATCCTGCACCAAAAATGTATAGTATCTAAATGACGTATATAAATTCGTAATTATATTGGCAACTCAAAATATAATTACATTTAACAATATCTTTATTTTTAATTAATAAAGGATATTAGCAGCTGCAACCCACCCTCACAAAATACTACTAGGACCTAGCGAGGGCGGTCGCAGGAGGGTAAAGATAAAAAACGTTATCCAAAAGAAACTTTATTTATTAAAAAACAAATAAATAAGATAAGCGAAACACTTAACTAACAATCAGAAAAAATAACACAAATTTTAAATTAGAAAAATGCTACGATAAACGGCAAAAACTATGGGCTTTTATTAAACGATTGCAAGACTGTACAGTAGAATAGCGTTTATTTATTTTCTTAGTAATGCTATTACTATATATAAAGCAAAAGTTACACATTACAAAGCACAGTTTTAAAATAAATACTAGTATAAATATTACGGAGACTTATACTAATTCTAGAATGGTAATTTATACGATTACCATTCTCAGACCAGAAGGACTTACAATACTTATATTCTTTAACATATCTCATTGGTATGAGGATGGTAAACATAACACTGAAATCGATTACCACAATATTTGTAACAACTTATAGTCATATTTTACCAAACCTGAGTTGTCTAGGATTTCACTTGTTTGTATATTTTTAGGTAATGTTGAAATCCTTTGTCTAAAACATCAGATTGTAATTATTTGTGGTAGGATATCCATTTATACATAGGCAGCTTAGAAACGACCTTTTGAACGCACTGGTGCAAGTGAAATGCACTTTACCACCGTACCACCGTACGTGTATGGGTGGGCGGGTGGGTCAATACCACCGTACGTGTGTGGGTGGGCAGGTGGGTCAATACCACTGTACGTGTATGTTTGGGTGGGTGGGTACCACTATACCTGTATTGGTGGGCGGGTGGGTTATATATACATCTCTGTCTCACTTGCGAGTGATGCAAAAGAGACAGAGATATATCCTCCCCACTGTTTAATTTAATTTATAAAGTGTCAAGGAAGCCACGATGATACATGCTAGTGGCGCAATAGCCAGCCCCGCCCATTACCTCAGCAGTAGTGACCATTGGTTGGTTTCGTTAACAACACGAACCAAGCTTAGAACGATTAAGTTAAATCATTATTAACGATCAAATTACAAGTAATAATAGCAATAATACAAAGAATAATAATGTACAAAATAAATAGTCATGAAACCAACTTGTACAGTTCACGACTGTTATTACATATTTTCAATTAATTGAACGCTGTTCCGGAAGGTGAACATTTTTGAAGGCGGAAGTTGTTCACACCCATGAAGCAAGGCAGCCAGCTGGCCAGCAGTGGAGACTCCTCTGCCACTGGAACGCTTAACGCAGGTCGCTTACTGTCCGGCAACATTTTTATAAAATAAAGCAAATACAATATTTTTTAAGTTAAACCTTTTTTGAAGTTTTGCAAGGTAATTTTTCTGGTTGGCAATCTCTAAATACCATTTTTAAGTTAAAAATAGTACATTTAAATAATCAGTTTCTTTTATGAATTTACCCATCATAATTTACTATACAGTATATTATGATTGATCGTGAGTTCTTTTTTAAAGGTAGGAAGAAAGTCTTATTAGATACTATATTAGACATTATTCAAATTAACAGTTCCAAATTAACGGTCAACGCGTTAATAAAACGTTAAGATTGGTAAGCCCTTGTTGACTCGGGTGCTTTTTGAGTATATTTTAAAGATCATAAAAAGTAAGCTATTAGTTGACTAAATATACAAAAAAAAACTATCAAAAAATCTTGTTTTTTCTTTTTTTTTTTTTTAACGAAGACTTGTACAAACGTTGGTTGCTCATTATGCATGTAAAAATAAAGATACATTCTTATATCAATGTAGGTTTCGATAGCGATTTACGTCTAGATTTTAACCAGAATTTTATATCCTATATAAATAACTGCTTTGGAATTTTGAAAAGTTATATAAAGGGGCAAATTAAATTATTTGCTTCGTATAGTGAAATCAACGTAGGTTTCGATAGCGAGTTACGTCTAGATTTTGACCAGAATTTTATATCCTATATAAATAAGTGCTTTATATCCTTATAAATATCCTTATAAATAAAGGAATTTTATATCCTTTATATAAGTGAAACGTTATATAAAAGGGGCAAATTAAATTAATTGCTTCGAATAGTTTTTTTCACCCGACAGACTGAACGAAACAAGTCGCAGCACCGTAAGTACTGGTTTTTTGAGAAAACGGGTGACTACAGTATTTCATGTGAATTGAGTGAAAAATATGTTTGTTCACTTTGGACAGAAAGAAAGTTTTTATATCACCAAAGATATATAATTTTTAAATAACTTTAAATAATTCGTACTCTGAACATAACTGTGTAAATAAAGTACGCCTATACAGAAAGTAAATAAAAGAGCAGTGCAAAGTAAAATGAACCGGAAAACATTAACATACACTCATTCAATACGGTTACAGTAAAACTTAAATTAAAATTTCTGTTTTTAAATTCAAATTCCTAAATAAAAATTATTCCAAAGAGAAGATTGACCTTAGCAGTTCATTCAGATGCCAGTGACTTAATTAATTGATTTAAGAAACTAGAATAGAGATGAGCAGGAAATGTATATTTTATAGGTTGGCAATACATAGAATAATAACAACTGTTCAACAATTGATTTGAATCATAAGCTTGCAACTGAGTTTCAGTTCATGTGCGTATTGTTCTCTATCAATGTCCCGTAGTAACTGAGCATTGTTTTGCCATAGTAACTATAAATTTATTAAAGTAGTGATGTAACACTTAATTTAAATTGAAGAATACGTCATTAGGATGTTTATTCATTGTGAAGGTGAAATTAGTGCAACGGATAATGTTGAAGAATACAAATGTTACCCTTGTCACCCTAATCGCACAATTACAAATATCGGTGGTACATTTTGTATATTACCGGAAACAGGACGACTTTCTAGTGCAGAGCTCCAGTACGACCATACTCGCTAACATGATTTTAATGTAGATAAAAACATTGTTCCTGCTGTTGAACATGGTACACGTATGGACCTCCATTGTTGAATGGTCCTATACACTGACCACCCAGGTCACCAGATCATGCGCCGTTTTTACATATGGCGATAGATAAATGAGAATGTTTACAAGGTCTCAGCAAATTCTCGTGAGTCACTACTTGGACGAGTTAATGGCTTTTCCACAGTTAAATTAAAGTCCTCTTCAACTAAGAAAATTCAATGAAGTCCATCGAGACACTTTCGAAAATTTAACTTATTTTCATTGACTCGGTTATTTTATTTTACACTGTTATAAATAAAAATGTATTGGATCGAACATATTTTCAATTTCTGAGTATTTTATTTGCATAGTTTTGTTCAAAATGAAAATGTCTACTAGTTTTATTTTAAAATTATAGTTGTTTATTGTTCTGGCTGCCCAAAAGTAAAATGTGTTTTTTCGCTTCATTTTTTTATATCTCACAGGTTTTTCTAAGAAATTATTTAACTTATAATATTTAGGCCTATTTTATTCTATTTATCGGGTCAAATACCATTAGAAAGAATTCCAAACCTTCCAGAATTCCAAAAATCCCCGTTTCAACATAGGGCACCAAATTCTGGGTAAAATCTTTCTCTTGACGTAACTCGCTAATGATGTTACCATGTTTATATAAGCTTTTATCTTTATTTTTACACGTAGAGTGAACTACCAAAGTTTCTAAATGTCTTCGTGAATCACCTTGTGTATTAAGAATCAACGAATGGGAAATTACCATTCAATTATATTAGTCTCCAATTTATATAAACGAAAATTTTATCCTACAGTTTGTTCCATAGGGAAAAATATGATTTTCTTTAAGTGATCACAATATTTTACGGTATTTAAATTGTTCTGCAGTTTAAATGAACATCGTTCAATGGATTGCTCTTTCGATAGCTTATCAAACATAACATTGTGACAACTAGATATTTTATTTATTTCAAAAACACCAACCACATCGATGAGTGGTTGTAGAATGAGCGAATGTAGCTTTGTTACTATCCCTACTAAGGCTGACTATTCCTTAGAACATAGACTATCATAAGATTGTTTTAGAATATGTTACCATATAACGGTATAGTGGTATGGTTAATTAGGATAATTTTTATTTATTTTGTCGGTTTAACATAGTTTTGAGAACCAATGTAAACGCTTCATCTTGTCTAAAACATGGCCGAGATTGAGTAATTATTCAGACAAAAACTAACCCAATATTCAAATTCATCAGTGATATAAATAAATGATAAAAATAAATCCCTTAACTAATATTATTGGAATAGTATACTAAGAATATAAACAGCTCAAAAATAAAACTGGAATACGTAATTCCTAATAACTTCTGTCACTAATTAGCGAGCAACTCGTTATAACGTTAGTCATATGTATTAAACTAGGGAGATAACAATCTGTAAAATAGTACAGAGTAATAAAGTAGGTGTCTCTTATCAGATATAAAATGTGCAATTACATGAACCTACATTACGGAGAGAGTGGCTTGGCCTACGTTCAAATATTTCTGTGGCAGGTCTAATTTTTTCTAATCTGGTGACGCGGTAGTTGATTCTCACCTTTCCGCTATGGTGTACGATAAACGATAAGAATAAACGATAGTTAAGAATAGTCATGTAAATATGTGTTAATAGTTGCATTATTCGTAGGTTCCAGAATATTATAAATTAATTACATGCTAATTATACAGAATATTATAAATTAATCTATATATATAAAATCCAATGTATGTTTGTTTGTCTGTCTGTCCTTTATGCGCTACCAAACCGTCCAGCCGATCGCCATGAAACTTGGGGAAGTTGTTCTATATACCCCCGGGAAGGTTTTTGTCCTATTCGTTTCTTTAATCCCTCAGGGCTCCATCCCTTGGACTTCTAAAGTTTCGATGTTAATCAAATAGCAGGATGCATGAAGGTATAATAAGTCAAATATAAAAAGAATATCAGCTGTGGGTTTTAAATATGTCAAAATTATACTGTTTATATTTTTATGTTTTGATTTCTTGTGAAGCTATATTAATTGATTGATTTATTTGATTAACAGCTGTTAAATAAAAACAAATATAATAAAATTGTGGTAGGCAAAACTTTCAAAATTAAAAATAATTGAGTACAGTAGTAAACTGCACAAAAATCACCTGATGTAAATTGGATACTATGTAAACTGAAAGGTTGCTACACATTTCAGTGATACAATCAAAACTCAATATTATGACCGGTGAAGCGGGCGGTTACAGCTAGTTTAATATAATTGGTCGGTAGTGAAGTTGGTTAAAGCCAAGCTTCATTAGATAAAGGTTCTCAGTTATATCCCAATCAGATTTATAAGAAATTTTGAAAGGGATCAGCTGATAGCCACTGGCTGTCTAGTTACCATTGAACTATTAATTAATGACAATTTCTAAGATAGAGATTTTAAGGTTTTTCTTAGTTCGTAAAAATGACCACATTCGCTCATCCACACTCATTGGAAGTCCACATTCGCCCATTTATTGACGATCGGCGTCTTAAAAATAAATAAAAAATAACTTTGTTATAGTTTATCAGTTTGATTTTTGATGTAAGTAAATATTTTTTTAAGATTTGTACAATATTTATATGTCATTTACTGAAACTAGATATATTTCATTGTGTGTAATTTTATACGTCTCACATGTCGTTTTTTCTCACCGCTTGCTTTTTAGTGTTTTGCCTTCTTGTATCAGCCTCTCCATTGAGTTAATTTTGGTAATTTTAAAAGTAAAAAAAATGTATTAATATAAAATACATATGCCGTTGATTTTCTGACTTCAGTTTCTTAAAAGAAACCGAATACAAATACTGTGGCACTGATCCACCCACCCATCCTTACACGTAATGTGTTAATTAGTTAATTAATATTTTAAATTAAGATTGTCTATTCAAAGTTTGCACCAAACGTGCTAAACTATATAACGTGTATTAATATTATGTGGGGTTGTAAAGTCTTTTTATCGTTTTATAAAGTTCGAAATTACGAAATTAAACATAATTAACATCTTAATTAAAAGATTATAATAATTATTTTAATACCATCACGAATGATAACTATTAACAGTTTACTCTTTGTTATATTATTTTCACATCTTTTGAAGAACTCTTTAGTAACAGTTTCTATTAACTAGTTTTTCCTTAATAATTTTGTGATACTATAATAAATTAACCAAAAGCAATGTATTTGTATCATTAAAAGGGAGTATCATATTTCAAAGTGATCCTTTGTGTTGATCATCCCTGTTGGCATTTGTACAAAAAAATACCAACTTTAGTCCCAGGGAAATAATGTCAGTGAAACTTGATACATTTTTAATTAAAATCTTTCTATCATGATTTATTAACATTATTTATCC
Organism: Stictocephala bisonia; assembly: GCA_035578905.1. Lineage (NCBI taxonomy): Eukaryota > Metazoa > Arthropoda > Insecta > Hemiptera > Membracidae > Stictocephala > Stictocephala bisonia. The sequence goes on along the minus strand of JAQJVL010005405.1, from coordinate 13,146 downwards.
TATATTGATTGTTACATTTGAAATTAGTTTACTATGAAACGGTTAAGATGGGTTTTAAGGGGTTTCAAATAAAAGTGTTCACATCATGAGAATTAGTCTTGTGGTAATGCTTGTTTTCCATTATCGTTGTCCACCCACAAATTAGAATAAAATATTTGTGGGTTGTCAACGATAATATAAATAAATATTAGAATAAAACATATTTATAATTTACATATTATATTATTTACAATAACCTACCGTGTCCATTAATACTATAGCTAGTCTAACTGCTCCAACACTATTAGCAAACGTTTAATAAGCCTTTGGACAAAATAATAATAGTAAACATAATACGTGAAATATTTTAGTGAAGATGGGTGAATGTAGCCCACCCATACACACACTGTGGTATTGACCACCCGCCCACCCATACACGCATTGTAGTATTGACCCACCCGCCAACACATACACGCACTGTGGTATTGACCAGCCCGCCAACCCATACACGCACTGTGGTATTGACCACCCGCCCACCCATACACGCATTGTGGTATTGACCCACCCACCCACACATACACGCACTGTGGTATTGACCACCCGCCCACCCATACACGCATTGTGGTATTGACCCACCCGCCCACACATACACGCACTGTGGTATTGACCCGCCCGCCAACCCATACACGCACTGTGGTATTGACCACCCGCCCACCCATACACGCATTGTAGTATTGACCACCCACCCACACATACACGCACTGTGGTATTGACCCACCCGCCCACACATACACGCACTGTGGTATTGACCCGCCCGCCAACCCATACACGCACTGTGGTATTGACCACCCGCCCACCCATACACGCATTGTAGTATTGACCACCCGCCCACACATACACGCACTGTGGTATTCACCACCCGCCCACACATACACGCACTGTGGTATTGACTCACCCGCCAACCCATACACGCACTGAGGTATTGACCACCCGCCCACCCATACACGCATTGTAGTATTGACCACCCGCCCACCCATACACGCACTGTGGTATTGACCCACCCGCCCACACATACACGCACTGTGGTATTGACCCGCCCGCCAACCCATACACGCACTGTGGTATTGACCACCCGCCCACCCATACACGCATTGTGGTATTGACCACCCGCCCACCCATACACGCATTGTGGTATTGACCCACCCGCCCACACTGTATTGACCCGCCCGCCCACCTATACACGCATTGTAGTATTGACCACCCACCCACCCATACACGCACTGTGGTATTGACCACCCGCCCACCCATACACGCATTGTGGTATTGACCACCCGCCCACCCATACACGCATTGTAGTATTGACCACCCACCCACACATACACGCACTGTGGTATTGACCCACCCGCCCACACATACACGCACTGTGGTATTGACCCGCCCGCCAACCCATACACGCACTGTAGTATTGACCACCCGCCCACCCATACACGCACTGTGGTATTGACCCACCCGCCCACACATACACGCACTGTGGTATTGACCCGCCCGCCAACCCATACACGCACTGTGGTATTGACCACCCGCCCACCCATACACGCATTGTAGTATTGACCCGCCCGCCCACTCATACACGCACTGTGGTATTGACCACCAGCCCACCCATACACGCACTGTGGTATTGACCACCCGCCCACCCATACACGCACTGTGGTATTGACCCACCCGCCCACACATACACGCACTGTGGTATTGACCCGCCCGCCAACCCATACACGCACTGTGGTATTGACCACCCGCCCACCCATACACGCACTGTGGTATTGACCCACCCGCCAACCCATACACGCATTGTGGTATTGACCCGCCCGCCAACCCATACACGCACTGTGGTATTGACCACCCGCCCACCCATACACGCATTGTGGTATTGACCCGCCCGCCCACCTATACACGCACTGTGGTATTCCAGCTATCATACAGTAAAATAGCGATCACCCGCTAAATATCCATTAAAATCCTCAGCAACTAGTTGTTTGGATTCATTTATTCTGACTTCGAAAGCTAATGTAAAAAAAGCTGAGCTTTTCATTTATTTGAACTCTACGGATAAAATCGTGATCCTCTATTTAAATCAAGATGTTTAAAATTCAATAATAGGAAAAATAAGAGATTTAATTGGATTGATGAAGATGGATTTTAATTATTTTTTAGGGAATTATTTAAGTAGGACAATTTTAATACGAAAAAAACACACATATAAGTGCACTTGGACCATTCCCCTTTTTTTTAATTCCATTCATATAATAAAGAGGAATTTTTCCACTTTATTATATGAATGGATATAATTATTGTCTCAATATAGTTGGGTTTCTAACCTGTTTTATAGGAAGGAAATAAAATAAATTACTGAAGGTCAAACAAGGTCGTACGTAATCAATTCCATAAAGAAGGTAGAAGAAACATGAAAAAAGAAAGACAGAAACAAAACACTCGTAATGTAGCTCTTTAAATTCTCAGAATAAGACATAAACCTTTTCCCAGGTTGGTTTGGCATGAAACATAAATGAATTGAAACATTCTTCCTTCCTTACTGACAATAATGGAACAATTGAACAAAGCAAGAATGTCCGCCAATTAGGAGGGAATCCGCGGCTACCAAAACAATAGTTCGAAGGGGCAGTAGCCATTGATTTCTTCCTTTGGCAATGAAATGCTGTTCAGTAACGTGCACTGCAGCAAACTGAACCCTTAATTAACATATCTTTATGGACTGTTAGAGTTTTGCAAAAATAGTTACGCCAATATCGATATTTAATTAATTGTTATAACCTATCTAAATTAATAACTTACAATTATTATTATTATATGTTTATGGTTTTTTAGCTATATAAATTTTATGGTACTTATGCTTTTTTCGTTAAAAATTATCATTTTGGAATATTTCACACAATTCAAGAATTTTACTATGGAAAATTATTTCCCTATACATTTTTACGATTTGATTCAGTATTAAAACATGAATTTTCAAATTACTTAAATATATAATATTTAAATTTATTTATTATTAATATTTTTCTCTTAAATATTGGATGAAAGTAGATTAGGGTGGAGTATTATAATTAGTGTAGTTTTAGTATTGAGTATGTCTTCTTTTAGAAAGATTATTTAATTAGTTACTAGCCCTATGAAAAATGAACAACCAAAGCTTGGTGATCTCTATGAATTAAAATGACACTAATTGATAGGGATTAATAGTTATAATTAATACTGAACTGTTATTAATGTTACATATTTACACATTAATATTTAATAGCAATAGTTAATTTTATACCTAATCAAACATATTAAGCACTAAATATAAACCTAGGTGTTTTAACGTTCCTGACTACAAGGCTGACTGTCACAGGATCAAAATCCGAAGGTCCGACAAAATTTTTCTGAATTAGATTGTTGTCACAGCGTCGATAGATAACAAATATAAAAATATATAACTGAAAAATAAAATAAAATTAGCTACAGACTAACTAAACAGACCGGATATCAACTTATGAACACTAAGACACAAGTACTTTGTAATTAGTTCTTATTTAATTTTGATATATTTCAATCTGATTTATTAACGTTTGCCTTTTTTCTAGCTATTTTTAGTAGCTAGTAATGAAAAATTCATATGATTTGAATGCAATATAAATACCAATGAAAATGTTACTCCAAAACTTAAAATCTGACTATAAGTTACTTCTGCTCTTGATTATGTATTACTTACAATGGATACCTAATGTAATATGAATATTTGTACCAGTAACGTTGTTAGTTAGTGAGGTGTGCTAGTGCTGATGGTTTGAACTGCATTACGTTTACATAGGACTGCGCCGGCGCTCCAAAACTGGACTTAAAACAGTTTAAAATTAAAAACACAAAACTTAACATTGGAAGAAAAATCTATGTGTTGAATATAAAATCAATACTTGAACACACACATACACAACATACCATTCTACTAAACACATCTTTCGTACACAATACAAGAACTTAAGATTGTTCAATTTAAATTCTGCAACTTATTATTTTAAGTTTATTTAGGCTCAAAATTGAATAAAATAAGGTATTAATGCTTGTCCAAAACTGTCATAAAGTATTAGGACTAAGGTAACATCAAGGGCTTACGGTGTCCAAAACTGTCATAAAGTATTAGGACTGTGATAACATCAAGGACTTACGTGTCCAAAACTGTCATAAAGTATTAGGACTGTGGTAACATCAAGGGCTTACGTGTCCAAAACTGTCATAAAGTATTAGGACTGTGGTAACATTAAGGACTTACGGTGTCCATAACTGCTATAAAGTATTAGGACTGTGGTAACATTAAGGACTTACGGTGTCCAAAACTGTCATAAAGTATTAGGACTATGGTAACATCAAGGACTTACGGTGTCCATAACTGCTATAAAGTATTAGAACTGTGGTAACATCAAGGGCTTACGGTGTCCAAAACTGTCATAAAGTATTAGGACTGTGGTAACATTAAGGACTTACGGTGTCCATAACTGTCATAAAGTATTAGGACTGTGGTAACATCAAGGGCTTACGTGTCCAAAACTGTCATAAAGTATTAGGACTGTGGTAACATCAAGGACTTACGGTGTCCATAACTGCTATAAAGTATTAGGACTGTGGTAACATCAAGGACTTATGGTGTCCAAAACTGTCATAAAGTATTAGGACTGTGGTAACATTAAGGGCTTACGGTGTCCAAAACTGTCATAAAGTATTAGGACTGTGGTAACATCAAGGACTTATGGTGTCCATAACTACTATAAAGTATTAGGACTATGGTAACATCAAGGGCTTACGGTGTCCTAAACTGTCATAAAGTATTAGGACTGTGGTAACATCAAGGACTTACGGTGTCCATAACTGCTATAAAGTATTAGGACTGTGGTAACATCAAGGGCTTACGGTGTCCAAAACTGTTATAAAGGATTAGGACTGTGGTAACATCAAGGACTTATCGTGTCCATAACTGCTATAAAGTATTAGGACTGTGGTAACATCAAGGACTTACGGTGTCCATAACTGCTATAAAGTATTAGGACTGTGATAACATCAAGGGCTTACGGTGTCCAAAACTGTTATAAAGGATTAGGACTGTGGTAACATCAAGGACTTACGGTGTCCAAAACTCTTATAAAGTATTAGGACTGTGGTAACATCAAGGGCTTACGGTGTCCAAAACTGTCATAAAGTATTAGGACTGTGGTAACATCAAGGACTTACGGTGTCCAAAACTCTTATAAAGTATTAGGACTGTGGTAACATCAAGGGCTTACGGTGTCCAAAACTGTCATAAAGTATTAGGACTGTGGTAACATCAAGGGCTTATGGTGACCAAAACTCTTATAAAGTATATCAAGGACTGACGTTGTCCAAAACTGTTATAAAGTATTAGGACTGTGGTAACATCAAGGGCTTACGGTGTCCAAAACTGTTATAAAGTATTAGGACTGTGGTAACATCAAGGACTGACGTTGTCCAAAACTGTTATAAAGTATTAGGACTGTGGTAACATCAAGGGCTGACGTTGTCCAAAACTGTTATAAAGTATTAGGACTGTGGTAACATCAAGGACTGACGTTGTCCAAAACTGTTATAAAGTATTAGGACTGT